>JAQQAE010009400.1:0-14630 GCA_029823295.1 Pseudamia nigra
AACTAAAGGAAATTCCACCTGCTTTGTAGAACTTAACAGAACCTCTGTAATGTTCTGCTGAGATATTTTTGCTTTTTCACACTTGGTTCTTTGTTTTCATCAGAAACTGAGGCAATTTGTTTCAAAATGTGTAAAGACTTATACTTTAACATTTAAATTGACTTAGCAGCAGTAAATACTAAAGAAATTGACAGTGATGTGGGTCAAATGTAACATAAGATTTCATCATTTTTTCCCTTGATATATGAGTTATTCGCGTTAAAGAGTTAATCACTTTAAAATTTTTAATCTAATTAATCATGCAAAGGGATTAATCCGGATTAATGCTTTCATTTTGACAGGCCTACATTTAACGTAACAGCATGTATAAACACAATTTAAAAATGTATAGCTTTCACTTAAAAACAATCAGCTTGTGTTTTACTGAGTTAATGCAGTTACATTGAAAATGCCAATAAGGACTGTGTGTGTGTTTAATCTCATTTCTAATGATCTTTGTTCTGCTGGGAGACATTAAGATTATGTATAAAGTAGCATGTGTCAGGCTTCCTTCCAACTTCACTGTTACATTCAATGAAGAAAAGACCACATCCAAGTAGAAAATCACATATTTTGAGTCTCCTTTAGGGAATCCACGCATATCTACTGTATTGACCTGTAATATGAAGGGAGGGCAGGGAATCCCAGCATGCTTTGCTCCTGTCTTTCAAAATATATGAACATTTTTCTCGTCTCCACAGATCTCCCCAATGAAAGTGCCGGGTTCTGTGCATTAAAGGACGCAGTGTGCTGGTGTATGCTGCTTGTCGACGCTCCAGCTTCCCTGACAAAATGTCACACTCTTGAGCAGCACACTTGCATGAAACAAATAGAACTACACACATCATTGCTTACAGTGTTTTCCTATCAAGTTTACAAAGACAAAAAACACACACTGTTTATTTTTTAAAATAGAGGCTGCAAAAAAAAGTGAAAAATCTGCCCGCCTCAGCAATTTCTCTGGCACAAAGCACACTTTATATTCAACACATGAAAAGCAGGATTATTATGATTAATGTGGTGCATGGATGTTTTTAAGAAAATGACACAGAGCGGGGCCACCACAACTATGTTGATTCAGAAAAATTACACATGCAGATGTTTGTATGCAGCAAATGGTGCAAAGTAGTAAATATCTGTCAGCACGGGGGGGGGGGGTTCCAGATGGTCATCCGGACCCGTCAGAGCACGCTGTCACGCTCCGGACGTCATTTTATGGAGCCCGAACTGAAACGTTTGCAGATCTGAGAGGTGAGCAGCTTCCGTCGCTGCACATGTGTAAACCTGGACGGTAAAATGTAGGATTTGAAGTTACAAGCCAGGTTGGGATGTTCTAACAATCAGGGAAGCTGGGTGATAATGGTCTTGCCCTTTGCAAGATTATGTGACCTTTTCTACTAGAGAAAACAAAAATACCGGCAAAACAAATATCTACCTGGGTGAGAAGAGGGAACTGTGGCAAAAACACTATGACCTAGAGCAGGGGTCTGCAACCTTTAGAATAGAAAGAGCCATTTTTAAACAGGAAATTTTAATATTTAATGTTTAAACCCTTTCCAAACTACATGACATATGATGCATGTTTTAGCTGGCAACATGTTTTAACACCGATTTGTTACCAGTTTATCATTTTTTGTTCATTTTCTCAATAACTTTGGTTCATTTCCATGTAAATTTTCAAGGAAATTCAAATAATACTTCCTGGGGGCATAAAAATATCTAGGCGGGTGTAGAAGCCATATTAATTATGGTCAGCTTCAAATTAAGCATATAATTTTTCAATAAAAGTATTAAAAAGGTATGAGCTAAGTATTTGAAAATAAGTATTTCATGGGCACAAATTACTGTAAAAATAGTCTATTTTTATTGCTCATGCATTGATTAATTTCATGTTGGAGTATATGTTGTAAACATTATGTCTTGGGTGGAGCTCAGTGATTATGGGATGTGCTTTGATTGTTCTTTGTTAAGACAATCAGTCATTTGTTTGAGTGAGTAGGAGTTTCACGCAAAATGTTTTTTGATCATGATTATATTTTGAACTTTGAGCAAATGAGATTTCGTTGGACACCGTTGTAGCATATGGAAATCTTGGACTGAAATAAATGGAACCTAAAGTCAACGGATATGTGAGTAAAATGATTTATTTGTGGACATGCATCAGAGATAAGCTTTGCTCCGACCACATGAGTGACTCTTAAAATGTTTTAAGAAAGTGCAACTGCAGTGAGTTTTTGCAGGTTTTTTATTTGTGGAAGTTAATTTTTTTCGAGAAGCAAATAAGTTATACTGTAGATTGGACAGAAGTATATTAATATTACACTGAATCAAAATTTGGCTGTAAGAAAGTAAACTAGTTGGATATTAACTTTTGAAAATGGAAGATTTTCAATTTGGTAAAGACTATTCATATGAGTAATAAATTATCCTTAGGGTTTCTTGGATGTTCAGTACAAATTTAAATCCAATCTAGTGCAAAATAAGAAACAGGAGACTTCATGCATACTAATGATGTAACATAGCTTTGAGGGCCGAGCTATTAAAAAAATCTGTAAATTATAGACTGTTTGGTTTGGAGTTTGGGGATTTTGAACATAATGGATAATTCACATAAGAAATTTTAATAAGAAAATCCACCTTGTAAGTGAAAGCCACAGGTTGAGCTGGTTGGCCTGTATGGTACCATGTGGAATTTCTTCCGAGCAACACACACGTGCCCATCATTATTTTCTACATTTTGCTGGAAAGCAGCAATTATCAAGAATTACTAAAATATAGCCCATTCAGTGTCTGTACAGCATTTATTAATCTTGTCAAGCAGGGGCTTAAAGTGCTTATTATTCTTTGAAAAGTACGAGACAGGTGCCAAAGGAGAAATATCTCCTGAATGAAAGCCTTTCATTCTAACATCATTAGACACTTCTATTAGACAGCAAAAGGAAGATGATTTGCGGCTCAAGTCAAAAGCATCACTTAAACCCATCAAACGTCCATTACGCATCATTTTTTAATCTCGTTCCATTGATCCACAGTGCCGCAGATCAACAACAGTTACAAGAATATCACAGCTATTAAACTAAAAGGGTTCCTATTGTACCAGGCAGGTCGTATGGTTAAAAAATATATAATGGAGCACACTTCCCCTGCAGGACAAAAGATAAAAGCTAATCATGCTCACTGTTCACGAGCAGAGCAGACAACCTGAGGAAAACTTCCTGTGAGGCTCAAACCTATTTCTTTGTTCCCAGCATGTTCAAATTACACATCTAACAATGTGCAGGGGTTTTATTGTTCTGCTGTCTCTCGACATTCTCACCGAGAAAAACACAGGGATCTTCTCTTGGCATATTTTATGTATAGGTGTGAGCTACTGCTGAGTTTATCCCGACCGTATCCATAAGTAACTTTTACGGTCTGTCAGTTGAATTAGTCACACAGGAGCTATAAAGCTCATTTGTTTACACAGTTTATAGGGTAATTTTGTCATTAATTTAACACCACAATTAAGAGTTTAAGCTTTCTGCGTCTTCTAATCAATTATGCAGCACTTTAAAGCTATGGGATAAAATATTTTTCCGTCTGCTAATTCACTGATACAACCTTCTGCAAGCTAAACCTAAACACCACACGTGGACCCTGCAGAGCAAGCCAGTGAAAGTTGTTTTCAAGGAAGTGACAGGTCTGTGTGATCATCAGAAGTTGCATTTCCTGTGGACTATCACAGCAGATTCACTATACCGTCATGTTCTATCAGTCAGTAGTGCAGTGTGATGGTGTATGGAAGCAGTGTGTCTCTCGGTTCAACTTAAGGTAGATCCACTTTGTCAAGAATCTGCTCAAAAATTGTTGGACAGGTGCTTGAGCTGAGGTTTAAAGTAGCATGACATGGGGCCTGGTAGAATACCTGGGAGTGTGTGCCTCATAACCTGTTCGGAGTGGGCCAGGTTCAAATCTAGCCTGTGGCTTTTTGCTACATGTCACTCCCATTTCTCCATAAAATATACCAAATTATCAGCGCTTTAAAGTAAATAAATCGCATTACTCCTAATAACGAGTATTAAACTGACAGACTAATAAAAAGTTTGGGTATGGCAAATCTGTGATGGTGATCACCTACTCTCACTTTAAGCAGTTTTGCACTGTATTTAAAGGTTATTTTTGTTTTGTTTCGGATCTTTAATTAAACCCAGCCTTTATGTGCACATGCTTGAGGCTGTTGTTGGACATTCTTGTTTGTGTGGCAGCAATGTAGATGTGAGAGGTTAGGTGAAATTGTAGTGGGGTGTGTTGTGCAAAGTAATCCCCCAGTGGCACGGCAAGTGAGCCTATCGGTGGTCAGAGGCTTTCGTCAGCTCGTTCATTAAAGTGCCCCTATCTCTTCCTCTCTCTGCTTCAAATTGCCTTCCCAGCCTCATACTGCGTGGGGCCAGAGGGTCAACAGATTATCTTCTTAATCCCGTTAATCCCTCCTCACATCAGTCCGGGATGATTCTCACCATAATTGTATTCACTGCCGCCTCAATTAGAAAGAAGCAAGGGTCTGAGGAAATGAGGTGGAATAAGACGTCATGACGGATGAGCAGCCAGTGAGCTTGTGTGTTTGTGGGCAATGTATGAGAGTAGCGTGCATACACACAGGAGCAAACCGAAGTTCAAGGCTGTGGAAAGTGGTTTGGCCGTGACTGTTGCTGTAACACAGACAGCACTTCAGTGAGGTAAAATGACAATGGCCTGACCACACTGTGCTCTTGTCATTGATGGAGGCTTAAGCTGATGGACTAAACCATTAGGTGCCGCTATGTAGAGCATGACAAATTTTGACTGCATGTGTGACCGTCTGTGTGTTGAAATCATCAAAATGCGGTTGTTTCCTTGCTTACATGCACGTGTGCACTGACAGCCCTCTGTGTACAAACAGCATGCAGATGACATGAGTTCACAGGGCAACAGCGGCTGAGCTCTTTGCATTTCTCTTATTATCTCTGTCAGTGTAATGAGTCAGAGGTTAACCACTCCTAATGGGTGGATATTATGTTAATTGGCCGATCTATTAGCATCTTGTCAGATTAGGCTCAGCTGGCACCATGCACGGTCATAGGCCAAGAGGCTGAGAAAATCCAAGAGGGGTTTCATACCCTGGAGAACTTTAATTCCTAATGGCTCCTCACTGTGTGGCAATGGCAATCAAGCTGGGAGGGATGTTATACGTGTAGGTAATGACCAGGAACTAAAGACATACAAAGAATGAGATGCAAAACACTGAAGAGGCAATGATGTTGAGGAGTGACTAGTTACATGTGAAGGCATAAAAGTTCAATAACTGTAACATATTTAGTTATTTTTAAAAAGTACAATGTCAGAAGTAACATTACCAATACTACAAGGCAGTTACATGTTTTATCATGCCACTATTCAACTGATTTTTTCTCTCTCCAAATTAATGCCCATGTAGTGGCAGGCTAAGCAAAGTAGCTCCAACTCCCCTCTCCCTTGCTACCTCCTCCAGCTCCTCCAAGGTGATCCCAAAGCTTCCCTGGTTAAATTGGACATATTAGCCCTTCAGCGTGTTCTTGGTCTGCCTTGAGATGTCCTTCCTGTTGCACAGAATGTACCATAACTGACTTCTTCCTGACTAAATGAGTACAAGTTCCTCTCTGAATGGCCTATATACGGTATGACTGTGTGATTAAGACATCCTCAGAATAAAACTGACTGGCTTTGACTGGACAGTGTCTCAATAAGGATGGAATGCCACTGGATGATAAATCAAGAGTGAAACTGGTTTGGAGGAAAACCAGGAGCTACCTCTGCTGCGGAGAATAAATGCATTAGAATTACCAACCTCAGAAAGTGGGGACGGACATCATGAGAGCCTGTTTCATTATGGCATTTGATGGTTTTGTTGACTGCACTGAGAGAAGCATTCAAATTTCTTGATATTTTCAGTTTCAATGACCTTCATTTCTTAAAGCAGGAGTTTTCAACCAAGTGGTCCCTCGCCTTGTAGTTTCAATGTCTAACCAGCACCAATATGTCAGTTTGTAGTAAAGAAAAGTCAAACAAAATTCTGCTGCTGAATGAACAGAGCTTCAATTTGGCAGGAAACAGGGAAACAAGAGAGGACAAAGAAGAAAATACAGCAATGGACTACATTAAACGTAGATTTAGTTTCACTACTGACAAATAAGTGACAAGGTACCACTGTATGTAGTATGTTGTATGCGTGAGGCCGTGAAACCATCAAGACTCCTAAACTGATCTCAACACCTGTACTCATACAGAACAGCAGAAGTCCTCTGGTTGCTTCTTAGTCTGATTGGTGGTCCATGGATGAAAATTGGTTGAAAAACCCTTCCTTAAAGTGATGGGCTGTGCTTTCTCTTGACTTAAATGTTTATTTTTATAATATGGATTTGTGCAGTAGTTGTGGCACCACTATTACAGTCATTGACGATGGACCCACCCTTCCTCTGCACAAGACAACTGATCTAACACACATGGTAAGAAATGGCAAAAATGAACTCTTGATAGGCACACCCATAATATCAAACAAATGTCACTATATTGTGAATCTAATGAGAGAATATTATGAGTATACAAATTTGTCATCAAAGCTAAATGTGGCTACTTTGGATAATCTAAGATATAAAACATGTTCTGAGTTAACACTTTTTGATTTGATAAAATTAAAGAGAAGGTCTACGCAAACGCAACATTTGACTAGTAGTGTGTTTTGTGCCAACTCTGAGTGCGCTGCATATAACACAATCTGATTTTGGGGCCATATAGGGTTAAATATGCCATATAAGAACTTGCAAAACATATTTAGCCACTTTAACCTGCATGCAGTTTCACCATCAACAAACTACTGGATTGCAAAGTGCAGTTAAACTCCTAGTACATGCAGTTCCCTGGGGCTCTTTTCCAGCTCTGGTACAATGTCTGCATTATTGTGGACACTGCACAATGTCACAGTCTATCTTATCCGCAGTCTTAAACAAGGATTCTTCAGTCGTCTCACTATGGGCACTGACTTTCTATGACTGACTATGGGGCGGGTGTCACTAAACTGGATTTCTGTCAGTAAATCCAGGAGCAGAATAGTCAACATGGGACACATTTGGCAGACATAAACACTGCAGTCTGATTTTAATGTGGCTGTTTTTACCTGTTCCGCTATTTAGAGTAGTGCGAAGATGAGGCAGAAACAGCTGAATTTGATGATCAGCCAGAGTCATGGTTTACCCACCGTTAATTTTTCTTAGCTCCACTTTCAGACATGAAGGACTGCTGGCTATTGAACGTCACCATCCATCTTTTATCCATGAAAGCATATGATTGGACATTATTTCCAGGACAGACAAGGTAGACTCTGTCCAAACCCAGTGTGGGATTTTGTATTGCCTCTATGCTGCTGACAAACTGCAGAGGAAAAGAACTGAGACTTGCACTGTCAGACCTTTCACTACAGCTATTTATTTGTTCTGAATGACCCAAGCTCCACAAACAAACTGCACTAAAGGAGTAAATGGCCCATACTATTGGTCCAAAGGCACTGCAAACAAGCAGATGTGAAAATACCGTACACCAAGTTCTTCCTCTTTGTGGACAAGATTGTGGATATTAAATGTAAAACTGTATTTGCCAGGGCTACATTTTTGCAGAGGAGAGAGGGTAAATGGAACACCTTGATTCAAATGCACAGGCTCTGAATGTTCTCATAGGCCCCTTTTACACCAAGTTGAACCATGGTTCGGGAACCGGTGCCATCCAGGTTCCCTGGAACCTTGGTGCCATCTAGTGAACGGGCCCACACTTACACCTGTTTAGAGATTAATTATTCTCACCACTGCTGCATCATCAACAGGGGTGATCCTGCACGTTTATTGCAGATGTAAACAGTACTCCCTCGTGTAGCCATAAACATTACCATGATGGCAGATCACGTGAGTTATCAAAAAACATGCTTGGATGTTATTTTAAGAACAAGAAGGTGAAGAATAACACTGTGTGACAGGTGACTGGTATGTTGACGGCATTGCAGCATGTTGCATGGATCCCTCCATGCTGCTCAGTTTTCAACTCGATGCGTGGGCATGAATGTGCACACCCACTCATGTCGTCATTGTTCATACTTCTGGAACCCACTATTCTCTGGTTTGAGCTGGGAACCAAGGTTCCAGGTTCTGAACCAAGTTTTTGTTGGTGTAAACGCTCAGAACAAGGTTCGTGAACCAGAACGGTGCCAGTTTCCTGTAAGTATAAAAGGGGCCATAGAAGTCTGCCTAATTAATGGTTTAATTAATTCGTGGGCCACATTTGTTTTGGCCCATGACATTATGTGACAGACTCCTGCTTATTTTCCCTTCTATAAAAATCCAACAATGGTGAGATGCAAGCAGCTAAAACACATACAATGTCACTGAGCAGCACAGAACCATTACGCTTCCCCTGTCTGATCAGCAACATCTCCTATTTCTCTCCATTTTCAGCATTTGTGTATTTCATTTCCACATAGCACACTATTTCTTTTTCTAAAGCATGTCAAGTCATATACACTCTGTCAGACATTGCTCATTTTTGTTATTTTTTAATTCTATTGTTTAATTTTGTTCATTTTCTTGATTATTTTGTTCATTTTTAGGTCATTTCTTTCTTCTTTTTGTTGATCTAGTGCTCAATTCTACAAATTTTGATTAATTATTATGTGTTACTTCCTTTACTGGACAAAGCCACAGGAGCCATATGTGACCCTGGAGGCACAGGTTGCACACCGCTGCCCAAAATGGATACCATGTATAGAGTAGCTGCCTTATCTTTAAACTAAAAACACATAGAGTGTAATCTTCATCTTCATGATTATTTTGATAGACAGATTATTCATAGCTTATTATGTTGCATATTTTATTATAATATCTGCTCCAGTGGCTTCATAATGACACCCAGAGTGCAGTGTGCCCAGGGGCCCCACTTATCCAAGGTGCACCACTAGAATTAATGTCATACTTGATACTCCCAGGGCTCTTCAGTGCTCTGTTCAAATGTACATTTACTCACTGTTGCTGTCTCTCCCATTGTTTTGGTCACATATCTGAATGGTAATGGTAGTTATTTTGTCCATTCTTACTGAGACAAGAAATCTCTTTGCATGATCTGACATAAATAAAAAGCATCCCATAGGGAACATCTTTCAAAAAAGTTTAGCTTTGGGGAACAAGCTGCTTGGAGAAAAGGGACTGTGAGTAAAACTGAAGGTGTGTGGTTGTCATCCTTGTGAATGGATAACTCCCTCAATCTCTTTGACCTTCAGTGTCTCCGTGTCTGCTGCTCTAAATTCAAGCTTTGGTGACCTTTGGATTTTTACACAAGACTCCTTGCCCACCGACGTAACTCTTATCTTTCTCTGGAGCTGATAATGCCTTTCCTTCCTCCACTCATCTTGATGTGGAAAAAGTCAGTTTTCTCATATCGCTAGATGCAGCAAAAAAGATTATGACTTGGTGTGTGCGTGAGAGAAGTAACTTGTGTGACAGCTAAAGCACAGAGGAAACAACAGAAGACTAGTTACGGTGCAGTGTTCTCCTGTTTTGGCATCTTTAGCATTTTTATCAAATCCAAGAGCTGAGCCATGTCACTTTTTACATGAAGAAGAAGCATCCTAATGGAACATCTGCAATAATAGGTGTAAGTCACGTGACTTTGTTTCTGAACGGGCATTTTCAGGCCAATCGGTTTGCCACTTCCTGGATGACATTTTGGAGCCAAAGACAGGATGTAACTTTATTTAGACGCACAGTATTGCTAGGCATTGCCAAACAAAGTCATATTACCGTGTTGTTAGTGTACACACTGAACCACACTATTTACGCATCCGTCAGGCAACAGGTTAAAACCAATTTGATATTATTTTACTCTTTTTTTAATTTGGTTTTTTACTTCATTTTTAGGCATTTTATGTGTTCATTTGTTCATTTTAGTGATTTTTGTCATTTTTTGTTAATTTCTTTGATTCTTTTGCTTAATTTTGTTCATTTTTCCAAATTGTTGTTCATTTTGCTGAATATTTGATTAATTTTCTTGTTCATTTCTTTTGTTCATTCCTTGAATATTTTGTTAATTTCCAAAACTGTTTTGATTCAGTTAATTTGCTATTTTAATATTTACTACTGTATTTTTGTGTGTTTTTTCTTTCTAAATTTTCCACATTATTTTACTCAGGTCTGTCTTAATTTTGCAAGATTTCTTGTAAGATTGCTTATTTTTGTTCATTTTTGAGCATTGTATGTATTACAGTACATATTTAATCTTGCTACTTTTCTTAATTTTTTCACTCATTTTGTAGAATACTTGATTCACTTCTGTTCACTCTTAAGTTCATTTCTTCTTTTTGTTCATTTAGTGCTTTTTTGCTGAGTTTTATTATGATGTATTTTGTGAATCAATGCCACAGGAGACACCGGAGGGGGGCTAAAGAGCCACATGTGGCCTGGAGTTGCAGGCTGCAGACCCCTGGACAAGGCCAACAGACGTAGAATTGAGTAGTGGTGTTCTGCTTCCCTGGTCAAGCACATACTGTACATGAGACCAGTGGGGGTGGGCACTAAACTCACATGTAGCAGTTGCTTTGTATCACAAATGTGAGGTTGCGTCTGCAGTGAGCATGTTGTGTAACAGTACACTGGGCCATGCGCAGGCAGCTCAGAGTACTCTCCAGCTTTGAATTAATGCAAATGCCAATTCCACACACAGCTGCAGTACAACCTACAGAGAAGAGAAGTAGTACGCTGGAATGCAGAAGATTTTTCATCTCTAAAATCAAGGTTACATAATCCCCATAACAGGATCATTACCCTTAAATAAGTAATGGCGACACACACAGATCAATGATCTGAAGGACGATGGATTCTTCTTTTCACGCACAACAACATCACACAGACTCTGACCACAGTTAAAGTTAGAAACTCTGAATTGTCTTATTTCAAGCTTGTTTTAAGCTGAAAAAAAGTTTAGCAGTAAAAGTAAGTTCACAAAACAGCAGCTCAGTCACACCACAGTGTTCTGCATGAAACTGATTCATCAAAATCCACTTAAAATAACTAGAAGTAATGTTCCTGTTAGTTTATTAAAGAAACAACAGAACTCCAAGACTAAGATGATTTCTGTTCTACTTTCTTCATGGTCACACACTTTTAAATTTTCTTACCATTTATGTTGTTTTCACCTTTTGTTATTTTCATACATCTTGTCAATTATTTTATTTCTTACTTTGAGCATCATAGATTTTTAGAAATCCTCATATTTCAGATTCTGCTTCACAGATGATGGTATCAACAGTGTCATCAAAGTCTTTGATTTTCTTTATGCTTTTCTCCCATGGTTAGTGATCACTGCAAGGGAAGGTTCTGTATCTTTACTCAGTTTGGGGAATAATCATTCAATCTACTTCTCCATTTGGATTCTCAAAAGCTTTTCTCTGTAGTGTTAGCATGTTGGACCACATTAAGATATAGTGAGTAACAGATTCTCTCTCAACATCACATACTTGTTTTCATTACATGCTATTTTCTATCCACTGAGTAAAGTACGAGGAGTTCTGTTGACAGGAATAGATGCATTTGCAACATAAATTCAATGTGGTAAACATAGTTGTACAAGTCACTACACACATTTATTACATCAAGCTGTAGGAAACACAGAATGGAAAATCTGATGCCATCTTGAGACTGGAAACAAATCTGACTCTGGTGGTGAATAGAACAATGGATGAATTGGACACATCATGTAAATCACATACAAAAAGATTCCTGAAGAGATTTCAGAGTCATTTCAGACTCTCACAGTTGTGATCATCACTACATTGCATTGTTCCGGATCCAACAAATGGCACAATGTTGATAACACATGTTCATTGTTTGTAGCCTTTAGTGATTGTACCCACTGTGGCATGGCTGTCACCAGAGCATTAATCTGTCTGTGTAATTTGATCCCACTCAGCCAATGCATATTATACCTCCTGGTGAATATTGGGCGAACCACAGGTATCCAAGATGGTGCCCATTCATTCATGGGAAGCTACTGAGTGGCGATGGAGCAAAATAATTTTGATTTCCACATTACGCAGCCCACTGCACAGGCATATTAGGGGCATTGTGCATGCCTATGTTATGTTATAAAAAATGATAATATAAAAAGTCATTTTTTTAGCTTTATTGCAGCTGTTGGGGTCCTGTCAGCAGTTTTCCAGATGTCTCTTTTATTGTGGGCCGTGGGGAAAATGTTTTCTGGTTTGGAGCGTAGCATAAGCAAATGGCCACTGGGGGAATCAGTTTAAAATTTACCGCCAGTCTGATTTCCTGTTGTTACAATACTTCCATGGTATTGAGTGGGTGATGCTGATGACATACTCATTGATCCAAAATTTCTCAGGGGTGCTGTAAAGGATTCATATCAGGCAAGTAAAGAGGCCATTCCAACATACAGATGCTGTTGTTGTGGAGACAGTTCTGGTGATCCTGGCTGTGTGTGGATGAGGGTCATCATGCATGATTGTGGCAGTGATGGCATGCTTACACTTCACAAACTTTTGATGCCAGGCATGGTATAGTTGTACAGCCTCTTTGTGGATTAGTAAGGAGTACCTAATATCTCGGACTTGTGGTCTTGCGAGATGGACACACTAAGAGGTTATAGCTTTAAGCAGATTATAGGCTGATTTTTTTTCCCAATTTTTGAATTATAATGACTATGGACATGTCACTGTGTTCCATTAATTTCTCCTTGCACTTCTTTCAGTACTTATTGGTCATTAGTCACATAAACTTCCTGTGGGCCTACCACCTGCAAGAAGGGTCGTAAGGGTCTAGGGCTGTGTGGTTTGGTGGCAGCCAAAGGCTGGGGCCTGGGTGGTCCAATCCCCAGTTGCCAAAACTAGTTCCAATTGGGGGGAGGCCCTGGGGCAGACCCAGGATACGCTGGAGGGACTATGTCTTTCGGCTGGCCTGGGGATGCCTGAGGGGCCCACCAGAGGAGCTGGCTGGGGAGAGGTAGGTCCGAGCTTTTCTTCCCAGGTTGCTAGCCCCGTAGCCCTGGCCAGGATAAGTGGAAAATAATGGATCGATGGATAGTCACATAAAACTTGTCCTGCAACAACTCCACTGACTTCTTGTCAAATTCTGTATTACATAAAAGATCCTGCTCCTCACCATCAAAGCCATCAACAACGACACTCCTCAGTACCTCACCAACTCCCTCCAGATCAACACTCCAGACTGCACTCTTAGGTCTTCTTTTGCCATCTAACTCACCCTCATATCCACTTGTTTGAACTCTATGGGGTCCAGAGACTTCCGCCGCTCAGCACCCGTCTCTGGAGCGCGCTCCTACAACACATCAAAACTCAGATTCTGTCATCATCTTCAAAACTCAGCTCTGCATACAGATATGATCAGTCAAACGTTTATAACACCCCAATTTGTCAATGTTTTATTGAAATTCAAGCAGTTCAAATCCAATGAATAGCTTAAAATGGTACAAAGGTACATGCTGAACTGCCAGAAATTAAAAAAAGGTAAGGTTACCAAAACTGAAAAAATAATGTACATTTCAGAGGAATACAAAAGGCCTTTTTCAGAGAACAAGATATGGGTTAAAGCTGTTCTGCACCAATGGAGGTTGATCAAGTCTTGAAAGTTGGTGCATCTAATTCAAACTTGGTGTTTCAAGTTTGCTTGATTAATTAAAACCCCCTCTGTCTACATTTATTTATTTATTTATTAGGGACAACGCATATTAATGAACATCTGCAACAAATATAGGTGTAAATATACCAGATTATAGCACAACAGCTAATTTCCGTCTGTTGTCCCCAAGCAGGTGACAGACAAATGACAATACATACACAAGGCAGACATAAACACAGAACATTAATAGCAGCAGGCTAAAAGTCGTCACAGACTTAATTTTGTTTTATTTACATTTTTTTGTATTTGTGTTTATTTATTTTTTAAAATGGGACAATTGATATTAATGAACATTTACATGTAAATATGAGAGATTATAGCCATGAGGCTAATTTCCATCTCTAGTCCCATTGACAGTACAAATCCTTTAGGCAGCATAGCATGGTAACAAATGTCACAATTCTCATTGACATGTCCCATTAATACTATTGCACATAGACCTTAACATTATTACATATATCCCATTATCACTATTGCACGTGTCCCTTTTGCTTAAGAAAAAAAAAATTCCACTGAGTACCTAAAAAACAAACCCCACCAACAGACAATCGCATTTACACAGAGTTATTGTCACACATGTGATTCTCCAATAGCCATATTAAAATATAACAGTGATGTGTGAGATGTTGGGATCAATTTCACCACTTGCCTTTTTGGAAAAGAACATGCATACAGTCTTGGAGATGTTCAGATATAATTGCGACCCATTGAGCCGTTTAGAAACAATTCTCATGGTCGCTGTCTGCGTTTGGGCAGCTTACTTTTTGTATTTTGCATGAACATATAAAACTGCATCATCAGCATACATTTGGCAAACAACATTTGGTGGACAACAACTTGGCAGGTCATTTA
>JAQQAE010009401.1:0-14630 GCA_029823295.1 Pseudamia nigra
GAGTGCTGTAATAAAAGCCAAAGGTGCTACAACAAAATATTAGTTTAAGGGTGTGCATATTTATGCAACCAGGTTATATTAAGTTTTTTATTTTTCCCCCTTTAAAGATTTCAGTTTGTTTTTCAATTACGTTACACAGGTTATAGGTCACATTAAAAGGTCGAAAAAGTTGTGAAATTATTTCTTGGTGTCAATTTTTGACATCACAAAACCTGGCATTTGAACAGTGGTGTGTAGATTTTTGAGATCCACTGGACAGTACTTCACCTACAGTCGGACATGTCGAGTTCTGACACTCGTTTATTCTTGTTTCATTTCAATTAAAATAGTTTTCTTTTTTTTTTGTAGGTTAAACTCCTGTTTATGTTCCACTGAGCCCAGACCATTTTTGATTCATATGAAGGAGTATTAGGGCCTCCATAGAGATCAGGTATTTCAAGGATAAAATCATATGTAAGAGAATTCCGTTGTAATACTATGAGATCCATAAGATTTAAACGCCATCACGACTTCATATTGTGACATAAACCTACGTCTCATAGCATCACGTTTCTTTATAAATCCAGCTGTTTTCTTATAGTGTGGCTTTATTCTATTAATATTGTCTTAACATTTTCTTAAATACTACCTTTATCTTGTAGTATTTCAACAATATTCTCGTAGTCATTTTTTTTGTGCGCTGTGAATTTATTCTCATAAATTTTATGTACTTTTTGTAATAGTGCAACTTTTACTCTTGTAATGTTAACATTTATTCTCATGACTTTATATTCATACATTTTTTTTCCTCCAAATACAATGACTTTATGCTTCTGATTTTACATTAGTATTCATGAAATATTGCAACTTAATTCTTGTAATATTTATGATTTTATTCTCATGTTTATAAGATTCTTTCCTTTAAATATGTCCATTGCCATAATGCTACTTTTTTCTTCAAATATTGAAATATTATTGAAAATGTGTGTCTTCTGTATTTTGTCTCATCATATGATTTTATTCTTGAAAAATTACAACATAATTCTCCTAATATTAATAGTTATTCCTGAGACATGCCATACTTTTCCCTCTGGCCCTAATATTCAGTCGTTCAATCCAAGTTTCATCAGTTTAGAAGAAACTTTGGAAAATGTCCTCACGTGAAACTCATTTTGTGTTTGTGATTTGGACCTCTTTTCTTCCCATATTAACGTTTTCTCTCGACCTCGGACCGTCTGACGTCCCATGTGTTCAGCGGTTTTGAAAAGCCCTCGTGTGGCCTTGCGTCTCCACGTTAAAACCACCCGCGAACGTTGTCGCAGCATTTGTTTACAGACTCCTACAAAGTGCAATATGTTGTGACCATGCGATTACCCACAATGCCCAGCCCACTTTGTGAGTCATCAACCTTCCAGAAGCTTCCAGGATGTTTCCTATCCCCGCGGTTTCAGTTTATCTATCATGTTTTATATGTCATGTACTTTCTTTTAGCTCTTTGTATTTTGGGCCTATTTCAGTGTACAGTTTTTTCATAATGCCTTACAGTTGATGTACATAAACATGTAAAGTTGTTTTTTTTTTTCATATAATGGCCACTAGTTGAATGTGTAAATAAAAATCTCAGCAAACACAACTGTGTCTGTTTGAATCCTGTGATACTACATTCATCACCATCTAGACATGATCAAACTATTAAAAGAATCAGTGTTATTATATTAAACATCCACACTGGGAGAAAATGATTTGATCTTTATATCCCAGTTTAAATAGAAATGACCCTCATATAATCCCACTTTGATGGATTTTACTCCTTAATGTAAAAGACGCTGTGAAGACTAACTAACCATCCGTGACAAAAATTAACCCAAAAATGAACAATATAATCAAGAAAGTGAACAATAAACAGAGACTGAAATAATAGTAAAATTCACAAACGGAGTGAACAAGCTCATCAGGTATGCTTGCTCATCAAAATCAACAAATGGACAACATCGTGGGGGGGCACTGAAGCCTATCAAAGATGATGTAGGATTAGGGTCGGGGGCTGCTGAATGAAGGCAGGATGAGTCTCCAGTTCGTCACAGGGCTGACGCATACAGACAACCGTCACACTCACATCCACACCTATGGGCAGTTGATTAGAGTGACCAGTTCACCCCAGTGCATGTTTGTGGTTTGTGGGAGGAAGCCGGAGAACCCATGTAAACCCTGTTAGGATGGAACCTGTTGACCAGGCTGAAGACCACCCACTGCACCAGCGTGTCACCTAACATGAACACATGTTATCGTCTTGAGGTTTCAGCCTTGAATTGGGAAGCGCCTAGAGATCATTTTAGATTCATATTTGCTGCTACACAAATGTAATTGAAGTGAAATGATTAAAATGCGTAGAATTAAATGATAAAAATGGAGAAAAAGTGGGACAATTGATGGGGCTTTTTCTTTTGGCTCTTCTCTTTAGGGGTAAATCATCTGCTCCAACTCGAATTGAAGACATGTTTGGTTTAGGTTTGATGTTGGATGCATATATCTGAGAATGAAGTACAGCGTCTTGTGAATCCTACTGTCTGGATTGCAAACATTCACAAAACAATGAATGATGAACAACAATGAACCGTCACCTCAGCAGTGACAGCACCACAACACATTTTGTGTCCCGCCCCCAGTTACTGTACATGTCCACTGTGTTTGACAATGTATGTAGAGATGGGTTAAAGATCAACAGCAAAAATTACCAAGTGGCTGAACAGCGGGTGGAAGTGTAACTGCCAAATCAAGATTGATGGACAGGAGGTAGAGAACATAGATCAATTCTCTTACCTGGGTAATCTGGTAGATTGATGCACAGGAAGGTGCAGACACAGATGTGAAGGCATGTTTTGGCAAAGCAAGACAAGCATTTACTTCACTGAAGCTTCTACGGAGTTCTAAAAAGATCTCCGTTAAGACCAAATGAAAGATTTTCAAGTCAAACATTAAGACAGTGCTTCTTTACGGCTCAAACCTAGAAAACAACATAGGAAGTAGTTATAAATTAGAAAAGCATTTTTAACCATAAATACCTTCGCATTATAATGGACATAAGAGGCCACAGAGAGTGACAAACTTACAAGTGCACAAGATTTAGAACTAAGAAGCCATCACGGTGAATTTAACCTGGAGAAAATGGACCTGGACTGGACATGTATTGAGGAAAGACCCCAGAGACATGGTGTCTATTCTGGACACCAGAACAGAAAAGACAACAGGGAAGGTCTTGAACAACCTGGAAGAGGTCAACAGAAAAAGAACTCAAGGCCATTCCCCTGACCTGGACAGAAGTCCGGAAGGTGGCACAAGATGGTTGGCACTGAAGAGAGACTGAAGGCTTTATGTGTCCTATGTGTTAGGGTTAAGGTTAAGGTCCGCGATGAGGACTGACGACAACGACACTGTATGTTGTTAAAATCTACAGAAAAAGCACAAATAATCTGCAAATTAAACCTGAACTTGATTTCTCCTTTTTTACCATCATCCCATGTTTGTGGACGTTGTGTCCAAGTGAGACCAGCAGATGGAGACAGGGGACCACGTTAAAGAGACCCCTGAGGGTCACTGTGGAGCCCCTCAAAAGGAGTCTTCATCAGATCACTGTACGGCTACTAGAAATGGAAGCTGTGGATTCATGTTGTCAGTTATATTCATAATTAAAACTCTGTCTCCAGAATAGAGAATAAAAAAGCCGATTGGTAAACATTTAGACCCAATATTTGACTCAAAATTACTGAAAGACATCATATCAAATGTTGAAATGTCGTTTTTGCTCATAGAATTTGATGCCCATGTTTCAGGAACACGTGTCCCACTCTGTTGCATCACCTTGGCTTCTGTCCACACTGTGAACTGAGGAGAACATCTACTGTAATTTTGGGAGTGGGATGTCTTTTGAATTTTGCTTGATGTGGGATTTCTGCTCAACTGGAGTTCCCTTTGTCATATTTTACATTTGGTAATGTGCCAGACATTTTCAGTAGGAGACGAGTCACGACTGCACGTGTCCAGTTCAGCCCCCAGACTCTTCAACTGCAGAGGCCTATTGTTAGAATAATGTACATGCACCATGTGCCTTGTTTTGCCGAAATAAAAAAAGCCCTTCCTTGAAAAAGACTCAGCTGTTACCTGTTACCTGGCAGAATATGTTTCTCCACTTCTATTTATTGTCCACCATTAATGTGCACTAATACGCCCCCGTACAGCACCCAGGCTGTGTGCACCAATACAATTTCTTGTAAATTTTTGCTGTGAAACATCATTACTTCAGAAACTGTCTTACTTATTTTATTCCCTGCCTTCATACAAACCTGCATTACGAAGCTTTTTTTTTTTTTTTGGTTTTTGCAGCTGACACATTTTTTGAAACGTGCCACTCACATCAAATTGAAATTGACGATATAATGTTCAACAAGCAATGACATTTTTCAGTTGCAGCATATGTCTTTGTGCTATTTTCAGTTAAATTTCAGTGTTTTGCAAATCATCCCATTAAACAAGTGGCCCAACTTTTTTGGAACCAGGGCTATAAATCAAATATACAAGGTCTTTTTGTTTATGAACAAAAAGGAAAATGTTCTGAAGATAAATCATCATCAGTTAGTGTGATGCACTGCAGACACAGTCACAGTAAAGACAACTATCAATTTATGTCCCTGATCTAAGTTGAGACGTAAATAAATAAATACATGTAAATGATCTGCACTGACGTCTCTGTGGCTTTTATGTAGGTTCATCTTTTTACACCTTTTCTTTGTCTGGTACATTTTAAATGTCATTTTTTATGTTGTATTTTCTTACTTTGCATTTTTTCTAATGTACAGTATTTCAATCTTTTTTTCCTTTTATGCCTTAAACATCATTTTTGTGTTTGACATCATTTTTGTCTTGCTGCATCTTTCACACAATCTTCAACCGTCTGGGTATTTTATGTCATTCTCATCCTTTTATGCCTTTTATGTGTTTGTATCTTTCAGGTGTTTGTCTTTTTGTCCTGTAAGTTGTTCATTCTCTTTGCATCTTTTATATTGATTTTATTGACATGTTGCCTTGTTCAAATAATCATCTGGTTTCTTCAACATTTACTCAGGTTTAATAATCAGCCTTTCAATGTCCTGATTCATATGGTTTGGACGTTTACTGTGATGATTGTCGACTAATATGAACAATTTGTAACATAGATAAACAGTTTGAAAGCCCTGTGTGTGTGTGTATGTATGTGTGTGAGTGAGTTGCAGGTCTATATTTATATATTATATACACACACACACACACACACACACACACACACACACACACTGCAGTCACATTCAGGGATGTCAGGTATTTCCGAGGCCTGCGGTGGAAGGAGGCAAACGCAGCCACGAGGTGAACAATCATGCGAGGTATTTGGAGGCAGTCTGCAGGCTTTCCTGTGGAGGAGGTGGGGCTGCAGGGGCTGAAGGAGCCTGGTGCCCCCAGGGGCCTCAGGGGCCCTCAGCAGGAGGTGGAGAGGAGGAGGCTGAACGAGGAAGACCTGGACATCTTCACTGATCCACACTCACAGCGGGTCACTAGTTTATTACTTTATTTACTCTGTTGATTTGTTTCATTTTTCAGTGTGTGGATTATTTGCTTTTTTTCATGATTTGTGGATTATTTTGTTCATTTGTGGTCACTTCTCTTTTTCTGTGTTACTTTTTTGTGTTTTGCTGATTTCCAGTCAATTCTGGTTTATATTTGAATTGTGAAGCGCCTAGAGATGTTCGGCGATTACGGTTGGCGCTATACAAATAAAGATTGATTGATTATATTTCTCCTCGATCATGAACAGATGCATCAATAATCCACCAGAACAGAAACAAACTGAAGATGACATTCAGTCTCCAGGATGAAACTAGATTTATCATAAAATCACTGAAAATGACCTGATTCTTGTGAGTGTAGTAGAAGTACAGAAAACTTTTCACTCTCACTCTGTTACATTTGGCCACATTTCAATCAGTAGGAGGAAAAAAAAATTCAATTATTTAAGAAAACAAAACAAACTAAGCAACAAAATGAGGTGAAAATCAAGTAAGTTGTAAAATGAACTTGAAAAGCACAAATGGAACAAAAAACAAGATAAAAAAAAAGTATGAAAAAGGAAAGAAAATGCATGGTGACAATAATGAACAAAACAAACAGAAACGGAATAAAATAATATTAGGCAACAACATTGTTTAAAAATATTTACAAAATAATTTGTAAATTTCAATACTAAATTAAAAAAAACTTAAATTATCTATAAAACAAAAATCAAGTGAGAAACTAAATGAGCAGAAATGATAAAAACAATGAAATAACATAAGATAACTGTTTGAATTAAACAGATTTTAATAAATTCCACAGTATGTAGTCACTCACTACTTAAGTAGTAAGTACTTTTACTCAGATACTTATGTTCATGAGTACTTCTATTTGAACTTTACAGTGATAAAGTCATAGTACTTTCCTGATGTTTTTTGTATTTGTTTTTTAAGGACTCGTTCTGCTTCATATGTTTCTGGACGTGGAGATGAACATCACCATGACAGAGGAAGGTTTAACATGAGTAACTCGTTGTGATCTGCACTTCAGTCATGTGTTTTCCCAGCGTCGTATGTCGTCCAGTAGGAAACACCCTGACGTTCACCGAGGTCAACGCACAGCAGGGAGGATGAAACGGAACCGACACGTTCAGCATTTACACCACCGGGACTGAATTGATGCTCATGTCACACATTCAACACACTTCAAACAACATGAAGGTGTGCGTTACCTTGTGCTGTAATGCAATGCTGAGGCTGCAGAAGAAAAAAAAAAAAACTGAATGTATAGGTAACATATAGGGTGCAGTGGTCTGCACATGTGCCTCACAGCAAGAAGGTTCACAGAGACCCTCTGTTTACACAGGTTTCCTCCAGGCCCTCCAGTTTCCCCTGCACCATGGCCATAGCTGCAAAAATGAAAACCCACGAGGGATTAACAGAGTACTATAAAAAAACCCAAAATCACATCTCTGTTTCCTACTGACACTTTTACATCCCAGCAATGGTATAATGAAATATGCAGATGACAGTGTTCTATATAGACACATGGAGCTGTGTGTCTTTCAAAATGAAACACACTGTTTTATCAAGTGGTGTGAAATTCTGCAAAAACACTGACCTGAGGCAGGTGTGTGACCAGAATGCAGCAGGTGTTTTTTTCTTCATTTACATGGATCATGTTCTGTGCTGGAAGACACACGTCGACAGCGTGTGCACCAGACTGTACTTTTTAAAACACGTCACTTTGTAAAGAGCCACAGAGAGTCTACTCCCGTATGGAATCACAGCCTGGTTTGAAAATTTGTCAATTTAGCTGGAAAACAAACTTGCTCACATTCATAAAAATGCCATGAAAATAGTGTGAAAGAAAATATATCAACCCATACAGAATGTTTCAGATTCAGAATACTTTATTTATTCCGTGTATGAACAGGCAGCAGCGTTTTCTGTGAATATGAACTGTTAACATCAGGAAAGAGGCCCAAGTGTCAAACTAACAGACTGACGTTGTCCTTTGTTCTGCTTCAGTAAAGCTGCTGTTATTGTGTTATGTACTGCACATTATTTACACTCTGCATCCTTGTATTTTAATGTTGGTATTGATTTTATATTTGTAAATGGTGACTGTGTGTGAATGAGGTCAAGGCATGTTTTAAGACCTCCTCTGTTTGAAATAACATTGTAGCTCATGACAAATTTCCTCTTGTGGACAATTGCATCTACAGTATTCTATTCTATTCTATTCTATTCTATTCTATTCTATTCCATCACACCACCTGTGCTTTTAAATCAAAGCAGAATGTCCTGAACGTCCAGTGAAAACCATGATTGCATTAAAAACAGTGATTTGATGGATCAGGACAGGTTTTTTAACAGGACTATTTCCTATTTGAAATACATGCTCAGAATTGTCAGGGATTCGAATGGATCATCCCTTATCAGAAATTGAGCAATTTCAAGATAAAAGTGTGACAAAATAACCTCATTGATTCAATAAAATGTGTGATTCATTCTGTCCACTGTCTTCTGAGTCACTACAGGTTTATTTGTTCATTTATTTATCTATTGATTCAGTCTAAAATCTCACCATCTTTGTGAACAACCAAAAGCTTGCAGCTTTTAATAAGTTTATCGATCTCTGAAGTCCACTCTGTCCTGCTTTGCACATAGATGAAGTAAATCTGGGATCGCTAAAGCCAGTACAGCATTTGGACGTCTGTGATACATGATCTGAAGGTCCACCAGGCTGTCGTACTGCCAACTCTTCCTCATGGGGTGGAAGTCTGGACAGTTTGCCAGCATCATGCCAGGAATCTCAACCAGTTCCACCTAAGCTGTCTGAAGAAACCACTGAGGATCAAGTGGCCTAACAGAATTCCTGATGCTGACGTCCTCAGCGAGGCCTGTATTCCCAGTATTCCCAGTCTGCTTGCAAAGGCTCAGCCCTCGTGGACTGGCCATGTGTCCAATTGCCAAAACGAGTCTTCTTTAGAAACACAGCAAACGAGTACAGCACTAGCGCATCCTGACTGGAGAAGCAGAGTCCAGGAAGGTGATGGCAGCAGATTGATTATGAATCTTAAGTCCTTGAAGCAACAGTCAGCGGACAAAAACTGGAACTCTGAAGACAATGATTGTGTTAGAGACTAACAGCTGATTATGTCTCATATCACTGAACTTTTTAAATGAACAAAGAACCCTGTTCTGTTTGTTTTATTCTGTCCTTTTTGTTCGATTCTGTTCTTTTTGTTCTATTCTTGGCTTTGATTGACAGCTCACTCACCTGCTCAATGAGTTTTTTCAGGCTTCATCTCACTGAATCTGACATGTTTCCTGTCATTCAGCTTGAATCATGTAATAAGTTACAGTAACAACATGATCAAATACTTTAGTTAGAAGCAGTGTTACCATTATTTCATGTCCCCTCCTTGAATCTCCACCTTATCATCCTGGAGGGGTTTGTGTACCTGAGTGATTTTAGGAGCTATATTTTTGGGGGTAATTCTCCCCTGGCAGGGTCTCCCAAGGCAAATCGGTCGTAGTTGACAGGTCAGACTAAGAGTGATTCAGAAGACCCTTATGACCATGTCTTCATGTGGGCCCCCCACCTGCACGAAGGGTCTTAAGGGTCTGATACTGTGTTGTTTGGGTGGCAGCTGAAGGTGGGGGTGTGGGTGGCCCAATCCATGGATGCCAAAACTACCTCCAACTGGGAGGAAGCCCTGGGGCAGACCCAGGACCCGCTGGAGGGACTTTGCCTCTCGGCTGGCCTGGGAACACCTGAGGGACCCTCCAGAGGAGCTGGAGGAAGGGGCTGGGGAGAGGGAAGTCTGGGCTTCTCTGCTGCCCCCGAGACCCTGACCAGGATAAGAGGAAGATGATGGCTGAATTATTTCATGTTACACAATCAGCTCTACTCTCAAGGTGAGTGTCTAGATCCAAAACACATGAGCAAACAACTGATGATTCCACAGTAAAAAATATGTTTCTACTTTCAGTTACTTTATATACACTGTAGATTTTTTGCAACTTTTCCACTACCATGATTAATTCACTCTGACACAACATTGTTAAATTTGGCTTAGGTGCATTTTCTGCTCTGCCAGTAAAAGTCCCATCTCAGTCCACATGATTATGCAACTTCAACATTAATTTATTACATGACAACATAAACATGAGTTCAGTGTGACTGTCTACAGGAAAGCACACTTTAAAATGACTTGATGTTCTGGATGAACCAGTCAGTGATCTGGAAACATACGCCACGTGAAGCTAAAACTGACTTCAATGTCACACATTTGTCTGTTCAGAGATGTTGTATTTCTATATGATCCAGCACTAATCGCATTAATTATAAACATAACTGGAGTCCAAACCCAACTAGAGTTAGAATTTAGTCAAATGTGAACATAAACCTGGGAGGTCACCCCATTTAAAGGGAAAGGCTCACCGACATTTACAAGGTTTTTATTTTTCTTAGATTGCTTTAGTGTTGTTTTAGTAACTTGTGTCATCCCACCTGAGGAACGCCCATGAGGAACCCTAACCCTCAGCGCTGTATTCCCATTAGGTCAGAGGTCGTCCCAAGAGGCCGGTTCTCTTTAGCTCCCCTTTCACTCCTCACACACCAAACCCCGCCGCCTCGGACAGAGGGAAAGCTGCTAGGCACCGAGTTGCAATTAGACGCCCCATTATATAAAGGCATATTCAGATAACAGGGGCACCAATGAGGTCAGTACGTGCCTTTTGTTGAGGGATTAATGAGATTTTTAATAAAACAAAAAAATGCCCCCTTCCTTATTGTAATGACCTAATGAGTGTGCTGGTGGCGCCGAGCCACGTCGGTGGGAAAGTCCTGCGGTGGTGCCCGTCACCCGGTGCCCCCTCCGCCACCCCCACTTCATCCCTCCATCCTTCCCTTGCACCTGCATCTCCCCAGTGCTGCCCCGTGCTTCCTGAGCCCCCCTCCAGTGTTTGTATTCAAAGCAAGGAAACAAAACGAGGGTTTAATTACCATAAAATGCAATCGGCAATTCGCCTCCTGACACAATGAATGGCAACATAGAGCTCATTGAGGTTATCAACAAGGGACCACTGGTCAATTGGGTCATTGATTTGGATTGTTTGACAGACTCCGAGCCAAGGCCGCAGGAGCAAGCAAAGTTCAAAAATCCCCCTCAGTTCAATTGAGAAGTTTGTCACAGAATCTGTTGGAAGGGGCTGTCAGGAGCGATTAGGCGGCATGAAAGGGCTCGGCCATCAAACAGGGCCTGTCCCAACGCTGCACATTTAATTAGAATTTGCATGTCTTTGTTCCTGACCCTTCAGCAGGCATGATCTGATTACAAGGGTGAACAGTTAGCACCGGGGAGAACAGGGACCCCGCAACGTACAACACTGCTTGTTTATCTAGAAAATACATTTTTATCAAATTCAACCAAATCCTCAGCCTTGTTCAGTTGGAGTCAAGACAAACGAGGACGCTGGGGCTAAACCTGAGATTCCCCTGCTGGTCTCATTCAGTTCTCTGGCTCCCGCTGAATTGTGGGAGTTTGCGGAGTGGAGGGGGGGGGGGTGGCTGGCTCACTAATTGGGAGGCACAGTGCCCTTTGACCTCAATGATGCAGGGTGACAGGGCAAACGAGGAGAGGCGATTGGCTAGCAGCTTCAGCGGTTGAACGTGCCACCAGTGGTGTTCTAGAGTGGAAAAGGGCAGCGATAACAAAACCCAGTGCTCTTCCTCATCTGGCTTTGTTCTGCTTTTTCACTGACCTCGTGTTCATCACGTTTTTATTATTCTGTTTATTTTCCTCATGTATCTGTACCGAGACCCTGGTTTATTAGCTCTAACATCCATCCAGACTCTTTACATGTGATTCCAGCTGAACTTTAAAACACATATTAATGTCTTCGTTACTTTAATGGTCACTTGAATTTTTGCCCTTTTCTCTTGGTGAGTTTTTCATAATTTGTTCATATTATGGATTATTTTCTTTTATCTTAATATATTTTATACAAAGTACATTACATAAAAGGTGTTGTGACATAGCACACTGATCTGGTGGTTCTGAAACTGAAAAAGGTCATTGAAGAGCAGACAAAAACATTTTATAATTTACATTGGGTTTAAGTTTTTCATCATGTCACAACATAAGAAAGAAAACAAAGAACAGGATATATATATATATATATATATATATATATATCACAGTGACATAATAAAATATGAGTGAAAACATATGAGTGAACGGATGGAGACGGAGGCTGAGATTAAAGCTTATGTCTTGGTCTATGATTATGACAAGGCATAGAATCAAAAAGAAAACAAAAAATAATGCATCATATCACATGTTCAAACTGAATCCCTCCATCTTGTGCTACTTACTGCCCTTATTTTAAATCAGTCCTTTACATTTATGATTCATCATTCACAGTTTTAAATCAACAAAATTGCTCCATAAATTCACTCCTTGCATGGAAATACATTTATTCTTGTTTTTAAACATTAATATGCTCATATTTACTCTTAATTCTCTGAAACACATTTTGAGTGGGACATGGTAAAGAATTGTTGTTCACTTTATACATTATGTGTCTAATCTTGTACTGTATTAATCTTTAATGTCTGTGTGATTAACCTGTAGGGTTGTGGATTAAATAAAAAGACCTACAGTATAATATTCTCTTCCCATAGTTAAACATTTTACAGAAGGAACAAACATTTAGACCAGGAAATGACTCTGTCTTTAATGAGCTTTAAGTTACAGGATGTACAGTAACATTTAACTTTTCAGCTTTACTAAACTTCTAAAAGTAAACATTAAGCAGGTGTGAATATTTAATACTGTCTGTCTATGAGATCACTGAGTTGAGATTAAGGGAGTAAAAGGAATTATTTTCCAACCATGTAAAAACTAGAAACCCCCTTATTATTTTCAGTTTTAATTTCACTTTTCAGTACACAGGGTTGGGGTTAGGGTTAGGTTGGCGTCTTGGAGCTACTGGAGTGTTTTAGAGAATCAGTAAAACATGATGTGATGTGATGTGGCAGGTTGGTGCGTTTGGAGGAACTCGTCGTCAGTCGTGTTCTTGTGGACGCAGGTCATTAGTGTGTTGTGTTTGCATGTCGTCAAATGGATCATTTTATCCTGGTCAGATTATTTTCCACTTTAAAAAGGATGGCTTTCGGTCCTAGATGAAAACTGAACAAATCAGACCATTATTTATGGTTTTAAGAAGAAAATTATTTTTAAAAAATGCAAAAAGACAAACCCAATAAAAATATGATGTTCAAAAATGAAGTAATGTATGCAAAAAAAAAACAAAAATATGAAAATGACAAAAAAAAAAAAATTGCGACTATAGAAATCCTTGAAAAAAAATTCTGTACTTTAGTTTGATTTAATGTTTAATTTCTCCCCAATGACTTTACTCAAATTTTTCTTGAATTATTTTTCCTGCTGTTGTTGACATGCCTCAAATTCTCAATTTATTTAATTTTCATTCCTATAATATTACAGTAAACGATTTTATTCACATGCTTATTTTTCTGAGATATTAGAGAATTATTCTCTAAATTATTAGATGATTCTTAAAATACAGCATGGAAACATTACAACCATATTACGACCCAATTTTCAACACAAAACCTGCTGTGTAATAAAAACAGGGATAACACAACAACAATCAAAGAACCAACAAGTCAAGGTCTGTGACAGCAAAAGTTATTTATTGCAACTAAAACAGGTTTCCACAAACTAAATTTAACAACGACTGAGTGAGGGAGAGTGAAGCTGCAGTGGTTGTGCCAAATGAAATGAAATTAATAGAACAAAAATCAGGCCTAAACTAGAAACTAACCGAGGGAAATAAAAGGAAATGAAAGACCTGATTAAAGTAAAAACGGACGTCACAAAACAATACAAGATGTGGCACCAACTAAATAACCCTAGTGTGTCTAACAGAGGGAAATGTATGGGGCACCTTAACTTAACTAAGCCCCACTTCCCTCAAGTCAACGCAATAACAGAATTTTAACTGAAAATTATCAAGGCCACAAAGCTGTTACTCAAACACACTTCTCAGAAAGTGTATCGACACAGTCTCACAAAAACAGTCTCAATCGATGTTCTCAGGTGGCAGGTAGTCAGAGAGAGTGAACTGCTGCCTGAAGTGTGGCTTTTATAGCAGCAGGGCCGGATCCTGATTGGTCACAGCAGACAGGTAGAGACGCCGTAGTGAGACGGGCTGCAGAGTGATTGGCCAAATAACGAGTACAGGTGGAGACACTCAGCAGTTACCTTTTAAAAATTAAATTCTCAAAACAACTTGTTTAATCTTCACATCATTATGTTAAATTTAAACAGTTTCTCATTTCTTTGAACAAGATTCAAATGCTTTGGTTCTTCCATGCAAATGAATTTCCGACATTATCAATGACTTCTATCATGTTGATCTAAATGTATTATAATGGTCTCACCCCCCCACAACATTTAACTATTAGTTCATCACTTAAGTCTTTACATGTAAAATGGTTGAACAAGTTGTTGTCAAACATTTCTATATGTTTGCATGAGACATTTTTTCTAAATCTGTCCTGAATTAGTAAAATGTGTCCAGGTGAATCTTGACTTTCTTTAATGAAGGGAAACGTGTGAAGCATCAGATCAACCAGTGATTAACCAGATTTATAATTAATCACAATTAATACCCATTTGTCGTTTTTCATTTTGTGGGAGCAAAAACAGTCTTGATGGACACTCAACGAAAATTACTTATTTTAGATTAAAATGTATATTTGTTTCTAATTTAAATTTGTGCAATTAAAGGAAATTACACCTGCTTTGTAGAACTTAAGAGAACCTCTGTAATGTTCTACTGAGATGTTTTTATGTTTTTAGACTTGGTTCATTGCCTTCGTCTGCAACTAATGTAATTTGTTTCAAAATGTTTAAAGACTTATACTTTTACAATTCACTTTCTTCTTCTTCTTTTTCTTTTGGCTGTTCCCTTCAGGGGTCACCACAGCGAATCATCTGCCTCCATCTCACCCTATCCTCTGCATCTTCTTCT
>JAQQAE010009402.1:0-14629 GCA_029823295.1 Pseudamia nigra
ATGCTTATGTACAGCACCTTGGTCAACTGTGGTTGTTTGAAAGGTGCTTTATAAATAAAATTGAATTGAATTGAATTAATGAAGCTGTGTACTTCAACAAGGCGAGGAGTCAGAGCCGGACTGAGCTTTTGTCCAGTTGTTCCTGATCTCACTCGGTTTCACCTTTAAATCCTGTTTGTTCATTCTGCACAAGCCAACCAGTGCTCGCCTATAAATTTAAAAAATAATCTCCTCCACCTCTCCAACCTCCTCCTGAATTAAGCCAGAACAGTATTTCTTCTATAGCAGGGGTGTGCAACGTGTGGCTCCAGGGTCACATGTGGCTCTTAAGCCCCTTCCCAGTGACTCCTGTGGCTTTGTCTACTGATGGAAGTGACATAATAAATCAAAAAGAGCAAAATAAGAACTAGATAAACAAGAAGAAAAGATCTACATAATGAAGATGAAGACAAAACTGATGCAAATAATCTACAAGATGAACAAAATTAAACAATATAATGAATGATCAAACGTGAAAAAAACAAAGAAAATGAACAAAAATAAGCAAAATTTTGAAAAAATATAAATATTACAATATGAAGACAAACCTGAGCAAAATAAACAGGAAATGAACAAAAAAATTTCACTAATAAAATAAACCAATTGAACAAAAAATGGATAGAACGTTAACAAAATGAAGAAAATAATCACCAAAAAGGGACCAAGGATGACAACAAAATGAACAAAATAAATTAAAATAGTCAAAATAATGCACAAAAATGAATCACATAATTTAAAAAATGAAAAAATTAACTAAATAATCTGCAAAATGAACAAAAAGTTGCAAACATGACCAAAATAATAAAGGAAACGGACAAAAACAACCCCCAAAACAAATTAATAAATGATGGATAAAAATGAACAAAATAATAAACACAGTCAACAAAAAAGATTAATGACCAAATTAATGTTAACATGTTCCAACTATAACATGTCATTTGTCACATGGTACGTACAGGGTTTGAATACTATTGCAGCTGTAGACATTTTTTTCTTTACGTCATATAAACTCATGACTCCAATTCCCTCATGACTCAAATTTGAAACGTTACAAGGTTGCATTAGTGTTTCTGTGCAACTTCTATTTGTGCCACTTGTCATGTTCGTTGTCTCTACTGACTTGAAGCTGACGCTCACATAGCATCGTTGATACATGAGCGGCTGCAGCCTCAGCACACAGGAAACGATACAAACGCCTGCTCCTCATCCTCTCACGCACTTTCTTACAGTTACATTTGATCAAAGTGTAAGTTAGAAAATCACTGACATGAGGTTCCAGCAGCTGTTCTCACATGCAGTTCAGCCAACACAGTACTATGTGTGAACATCACACTAAAGGCTGGTGCACACTGTGTGATTTTAGAAAGGTGTGAACATAAAGGTATAGTACACTGTGCGATCGTTTTGGCTGCAAATGTGAATCCTTTGTACACTGTGCCTTCTGATGTCCACACGTGATTGACCCACAGCACACTGTGCAAGTGAGATCAGACACCTCAACCCTTCTTTTTCAATCAATATTGGGCAGAAACATTGTGTTTTCTCCACATCTGTGGTTTCCACTTGCTTTTTCCATGAGCATCAGCTCTCTATATCACGCACACAGACACATGGCTCTAATATTACTACTTTTATATGTCTAGGTCTGTCTGTGGGGGAATGTTCTCTCTTCTCACTTTCATTCACTGTTTCCAGTTGCTGCACAGGCACAGTAAGGAGAAAAGCAAAGAAAATACATAGTAATGGGATGGAAATCAAACATGTTTTAAACCCATCTGATGCACAATTTGAGGCTCCAACTGTTCAGCAGGGGTTGTGAGGCACCACCTCTGGCTGAAATTGTGTGCTAATGCCAGGGGCACTCATGGCTGCAGATCGGTTTGGACTCTGGTTTGAAATCACAGTGTACGCCGGTCTTTATATACAATATAGCATGTCAACTCAGTGACAGTATTCAAGTCAATTGTACTTGTATAGCTCCAATCGTAATCCAAAATTATCTCTAGGCGCTTCACAATTCAAGGCTGAAACCTCAAGACTGTATGGAGAGCAAACCCAACAGAACCTCTGAGAGCAAGCTGGGAGAGGGGCTTCCTTTAAAGAGAAAAACCTCCCGCTGTAGTTTTTAGTCATTCATTTCAGTTCAGAAAAAACAGAGAATCTAGTATCATTTCTGTCAAAACAAGTAACAGATTAACTCATTATTCAACTGAGCAAAAAAGATGTTTTTCAGAGTCTGTCTCTGTGTGTGAGAAGGGTGGGAGATTATTGTTCAATATGAATGAAATGTGCTGTAGTACTGTACAAAGTATGGCTATTAAATAATGAGGCTGTATTTATGAGCATAAACCATGTGGTTCAGTCACACTAGTGTTACATATTAAAGGTTGGGTATTCACACAAGAATCATGATATTATTTACTGTTATATTATTTTTTAAAACACTAACTTTTTTCGCAAGAAGACTTAACCTAACTCATAAATTCATTATAAACTTTACAGAGAAGGTGAGGATGTGATGGACAAAGGGCTCTGGGATGACATCATCTAACAAACACTGAAGGAATATGTCCTTTGTTTTATTCTCTTTCGTCAGGGTGTTTTTATTCAGCTCAATGGAGACAATTATCACGATTATCCAAAATAACGGTGTTTAGTTTAAATAACTGCAGTAAGATGGTTATGTAAGAATACTGGCCCACAGCGCTGTAGTGCACTGAAAAGTAGAGCAGTTACTGCAATGTGGTAAAACTTGATTTTTCTAAATAAACAACATGCTTTGGAAACCCGACAAAGGCACGTGCACATGAAACCAGCTGAGGAAAGTTCTGACATGAAATAATGCAATACTTGTGCACAAGAAAGAATCAGAGAGCAGAAAGCATGGCATTGTCTCCAAACACCACACCATGACTCCGGGTTCAGATGCCCACAAGTCACATATGGAGGACCCCGACCACAGCCAACCCACCGCCTCAGCAGCAGCAGCAGCAGCAGACATTTATTTAACTTTTACTTAGTTTATTCAGCAGAGTGGTTTTAAATACAGGCTGAGGAGCTCTGGTGCACTATTGGACTTCTGAATAAAGGCTAAAAAGACTTAAATGGAGCTAAATGGAATTGTAGAGATAAAAAAAAAGAGATTAAAATGGAAAATGGTGAAGAGATATGAGGGAGAGTGATGCATGCTCATGGCCTCATGCCTCGCCTGCACTCCAGATGTAAATGAATGAGCAATGCTATTCAGAGGGAATGAAGCTGCGCTGGATGCCAACGAACAACTGAGTGTGTTTTGAGCGAACACAAAGACGAGCTGTGGCAGGTGGAGGAGGCAGTGGTGGCGATAGCATCAGTGTTCCTCCAGCTCTTTGAAACAAGACAAACAACTCATGCTAATTGAATTCCTTTGAAGAAACACCTCGAAGATGGACAGCTCTGCAGCTCTCCTCCGACAGCATCACTTACACACATCATATCCTCATCTTAATATCTGTAACACTGACCCAGCAACGTGCGCCTGCCACACAAACGCCTGTGAGTTGAAACAGTGAGATAACAAAGCTGATAGATCATGGGAAACCTCTGTTCCAGTAGCAGTTTGGGAGATGTAGTGAGGATACAGGTGTTCGTATGATATGGAACTCCACGCTCACATGTCAGCGTACATCTCCACAGTCTCTGTCACAGCCCCCACCCATCCACGTGTCAATATTTACTAAACTGCAACAAGAACATCATGACAAGGCAGAAAACCAGCAGAGAGAAGAGACACATTTCATGACCTGACAAAAACAGCTGTTTTAGGGTATAGTCATGTGTGTTTCATTTGCTTTGATGCAGTGATACAGTTATAATTGTCCTTTAGGTCGTTTGTGTTCACAGGGCATCAGTCCATATCAGACCAAAGCCATGCGCCAAAAACTGTTCTCTCATTAGTCAGAAATCTTCTCCAGGAGGAGTAAGAGCTTCCTCTTCTTGCCCCAAGTAGAACAACCATGGACCCTAACCATGGATCATCAGCATGGTGTGTAGATAGTTTGAATTTAGTGTTTCTTTGGTTAATGTGCCAGTGTTCACTAAAAGAGCAAAGTATCCAGAAAATAATGCCCTGATGCATCTGATGAGACGAAGACGAGTCACTGCAAAGAACTATGGGGCTGTGAGGGGTAAGCATCGCCACATCCACATACGACACAGACAACACTGAACTTCGTTCGATTCTGCAAGTCTGTCATTGTGACCCACAGTTATGAGTGAGTCGTGTCAGTTTCTGAGGTGATTGCATTCTTGCTGCAAATGAACCACTACAAAGATCGAATGGAAGCGAGACCACCCCTTCTTGGCAATTTCCTTTTTTTTTTTTTGGCCTTTTTCAGCTTTATTAGACAGTTGTACAGTGAAGATATAACAGGACAGTGGGGAGTAAGCATGGGGGAGTGACATGCAGCAAACGTCACTGGAATTTATACTCCAATGGGCACTTTATGTTGGCGTGGTTGTACACAATTCATCCGCTAGCAGGCAGGGTCGAGTTCAGACTGTCCTCTAGTGTGGAGTGACATTGGCTTTGACTCTGAATGTACTAAGAGAAAAAAATTTGTCATGAGTCAAACATTTTATTTTCACCCTCTAATAAGTGATCTGGTCCATCTTTAACTTTTTGCTCCGTTATTCAGATATTATGGCAAATAATCCAACAAATCACTGCTGTGCTGGGGTTTGATTGTCATGTTGCTATAGTGACTCGTGTTGCCGGTGGAGTCGGACCTTCGTATTCAATATGGGCATAGTTTTACCGGAGATTCACTCGACTGCACTTGTGGGTGTTTACACTAACAACACTGTAATATGATTTTGTTTAACACTGCTTGGTGAAGTTTTAGTGTGTGTGTCTGTAGGTTAGTGATTAGTTAGCTTTCCCTACGCTTTGCTTTTCGTCCAAATATGGTTGCATCCTGTTTTTGGCTCAAAGATGTCATCCAAGATGACACTAATATACAGTATGGCACAGCCTCTAGCAACCTCAAAAAGTTGATCCATTTCTGTTAATCTTTCAGTGTGTATGTTGCGTTATGTTCTTTTTCTTCTATTCTTCTGCCGCATGAGTTGTACTGCTCTAGACTGCCCCCACAATTTCCGGTGGCACTGCACTGCTTTCTACGTTGAGGATGGATCCATAAGCCCCTCAAATACATACCAAACTTTTAACGTAATGCACGCTGAGACCAGAGGGAACACCCCCTCTGCATGAGTATGCGGACTTAGCAAAGAGTATAAATTGGCCTTAACAGCGATTTAGAAGACCCTTATGACTATGCTTTCCTGTGGGCCTACCACCTGCAGGAAGGGTCGTAAGGGTCCGTTGCTGTGTGGTTTTGGTGCCAACCAAAGGTGGAGGCCTGGATGGTCCGATCCCCAGTTGCCACAACTAGCTCCAACTGAGCGGAGGCCCTGGGGTAGAGGGACTATGTCTCTTGGCTGGCCTGGGAACAGCTGGGGGACCCCCCAGAGGAGCTGGATGAGGTGACAGTGGAAGGAAGTCTGGGCTTCTCTGCTCATGCTGGCCCTGCAACTCTGACCTGGATAAGCAGAAGACGATGGATGGCATCTAAAAGTCTAACCCAGCAGGAGAGTGAACTGTCAATAAAAGTCTTCTACTCATCCTGAAATTTTAGAAACAAATCAGAGCAATTCCAAATAAAAAAAGTGAACGTAAAATGGGAAAAATGAATGAATTAATGACCAGCAATCAACAGCTGAAACCGACATTACACTAGAAGATACTTCAATTTCAAACAACAGTCGATAGTGCTAACACATTTACTTCATCAGTTAAATTATTAAACCTTGTGCAAATATTGTGTGCTTAGTAAATATTTGGTTTGGAGAAAAAAACTTGAATTAGTCATTTCTCATTTGCACAAATCTCATGAAGCTTGACATGTCGTACGAGGACAATTCAGCCTCATTTAGCTGACATTTGGTGTACAGTAAATAGAATGACAATATTTAGAGGAGAGCATTTATGCCTACATTTTTAGACATGTTTTCTACTCTTATGTATTATTTTTTCATACATTCCACTACTTTTGTGAAGTTAAGACTTTGGTGAACCTATTTCAAGCAGCAAAACATTTCATCCATATGACTCGGTGTGTTTTCGCAAGCGATTTGAAGTTTTTCAAAAATCAGAATTTTAGCATTTGTCTAATTTTTATCTTAATACTCTCTCTAGGACACAAATGGGATCAGTATCAATAAAGCTGAAAATGTCCTTAAGATTTTAGTATAAAACACTTGGGTATTGTGTTATTTATCGGTACCTTAAAAAGGTGAAATTAACAAGATATGTAACAATCGCGAAAATAGCCTGAGTTTTCAGTTGGTGTGTGTTCTAAACTCAACTCATATTCAGAAAGTTTAAATACTGTCTTTGTCAATTAGTTTATCCATCGATCCATTCATCCATCAAGTTCTGCTTATCCTGGTCAGGATTGCGGGGGGCAAAAGCCAAAGCAGAGAAGCCCAGAGTTCCCTCTCCCCAGTCACCTCGTCCAAGTTCCTCCGGGGGTACCCCCATGTGTTCCCAGGCCAGCTGAGGGACTCAGTCCCTCCAGCGAGTCCTGGGTCTGCTCCAGGGCCTCCTCCCAGCTGGGAGGAGATTTGGCAACCGGAGATTGGACCACCGAGGCCCCCACCTTCGGCTGTCACCCAAAACACACTGCACTGCATACGACCCTTCCTGCAGGTGGGGGGCCCACAGGAAAGCATAGTCATAAGGGTCTTCTGAATCCCTCTAAATCTGAACTGTCAACTAGGACCAATTTGGCTTAGGAGACAGTACCAGGGGTGAAATGCCACAAACAACATAGCTCCTAGGATCACTCAGGGACACAACCCCCTCCACCAAGATAAGGTGGCGATTCACAAAAGGGCATTTAATTTATGTAAAAACCTAAAACTGTCACTGTATCAAACTAAAATAAAAAGGTGCAACGAGTCCTTAACTTTCACACTTCTTCTGTGAGCTTCAAACCAGAGGACCTGCTCTCCATCAGCTGACCCCATCTATACAGATCTGGTCACATGACCTACACTCCATCATACTGAGGTCACATTATGGGGCCGTTCCAATGCTAAAACCGACACAGAAATCTCTCCCCAACAACAAATGATCACTTGTTATCACATGACCACGCTGAAGTCATGTGATATCAGCAAAGTTGTCTCCATGGCGACTGAACAAACTCCATTCACAGACCCATTAGCTGCAGTGTGAAGTGATGGAAATAACTTACATGAGAACCACAATAGTACCTTTGCGTGTCGGGTCACATTTTTCCTCCTCAGTGATTTATGTAACAGTATCATATCACCAGTATAAACGTTAATGTGTGTTTAAATAAGCTTCAATCAGTTCAAACTGTCAGTTTTTCTATGTAATAATCATTTAGTCTGTGTTAGTGAACGCTGAAAATGATCAGACTTTCTCAGAGTTTAGTCTGAGCGTCTGCTTCCTGTGGCTTAAGGGTGCAGAAACAATACTCAAGTCAAATTATTAATACTTTGTCATTCTAAAGACTCGGGTAGAAGTACTCATAAATATAAGTACTTGAGCAAGAGTAATAAAAGGTCTCATAAAGAAGCTAGTAAAGTAGTGTAGTAGTATAATGGAATTTATTACAACCTAATATCCTGCATTTGAACAGGTATTCTGGTCATTTTCTTTCTTTATCTGATTATTTTGACCATATTAGGTGATTTTGATTTTATAATATTAACACAAATATTGTTATTGTTTTTAACTTGACTGTTTTGATTCTTTTTTAACCAATGTTGTTGCTTGATTTGTTTTTTTCTAATTCTGTTGCTTATTTTGTTCATTTTTGTTCACCTCTTGAGCATTTTGCTCACATTGTTGCTTATTTTATAATTTTGTTCAGTTTCTTGATTCTCTTGTTCTTTCACTTGATTACTTTGCTCCTTCTTGCTTATTTTGTTAATTTGTGATGACGTTAATTTTACAGTTGTAGTTGGCTTCTTTGTTTTCTTGATTATTTTGTTAATTTTTGCTAATTTTGTTGCTTAATTATTTTGCTCCGTTTTTTAAAAACTTAACTGATTATTTAGTCTTTTTTATTCCAACTTTTTTCCTTCCTACTCACCGAGGTGTTGGAAAATGTAACCGAGTAAAAGTACATTATTTTCATCACAAATGTAACTGAGTAAGAGCGGCAAAGGGACATGGTGCACCTTACCAATGCAGAGAACAGCAACATGAATCAAACGCTGCAGAAAAGGATGAATGAGGGTTACAAGATCAACACAGACTCCACAGCCTGCTGCTATCCAGGTCAATTCAGCATCAGCTTTAAAGTAGGTCAGTGTGAGGGGAAGTAAAACACAGAGTTATTACAGCAGCAGGAAACACTACAACATGAGTTGAAATCCAAAACTTTCCACTGTTCTCTTGTCGGTGCACACGTCCTCAGCATGACATTTTAGGGCAAAATCATGTCCTGCTAAGAGTCAAAAATCAAACTTGCTTATGTCATAATGTGCAATACGTTAGTTTTTAGCTGACAATGTCTACTTTATGGAACTCCTTTTATTCTTATCCTGAGACTTGTTGAAATATGTTATATGCAACTGACAAAAGTGTGATTATACAGTTTAAGCACCTCTCACTATTAAATATTGCCCACTTTAGTAGTGGGCATTAATAAATAGTAACATTTGGGATTCACAAATGTGTAATATGTGTATTTTGATGTTTAAATGAGGTAAGCATGTACTGAGGGGGTGATGCTACACAGCCAAATCTAACTGAATTTTTCATTTTTTAAATATTTCTGCTTCTAGAGATGGTCTAATGTACTTTTATATGCAGTTCACAAGTGTGGGAATATTTGAAGCTAACCTTGATTATTTTGTGCTCACACTTTTGATGCCGCGCAGCCAGTAATAAACCAGTTTGGTGAAATCAACTATAGTGAACCAAAATAGTGTTCTGTGTCAGAACATTAGAGAATCCAAACACACGAATAAGTCATTTATGCTGAATATGATCATGCTTATTTCATTCTTATAATTTTATCATAGAATAATGTTCAGCAAAGACTGATTTGATGACAAACTGCTGACTGAAATGGAATACAAAAAATATGCGTTTATGGACCACGCCATTTTTTACTTTCATAACTTATTTTGTAAATAAATGTATTCCATTTACCCATCCATCCATCGTCTTCCACATATCTGGGTCAGGATCTTGGGGGCAGCAGCCTAAGCATTCAAGGCCTCTCCCCATTTACTTCTTCCAGCTCTGCTGGGGGGACCCCCAGGCGTTCCCAGGCCAGCTGAGAGACATACTCCCTCTAGCGCAGGGGTGCTCACACTTTTCATCATGCGAGCTACTTATAAAATGACCAAGTCAAAATGATCTACCTGCTGGAAATTTGGTTTGACCAGTGAAGCGCGAGCATCCTGCAGGTGGTGGGCCCACAGGAATTTCATCATCAAAAGGGTCTTCTGAATCACTCTTAGCTTGGCCTGTCACCTAGGACCAATTTGCCTTGGGAGACCCTACCAGGGGCAAATTGGCCCCGACAACATAGCTCCTAGGACCACTCAGGACACACACCCCTCCCCCACAATAAGGTGGCGGTTCAAGGAGGGGATTCTATTTATTATTTGGATGTTTTAAAAATCAGGACATGCCATTTAGCAATGGATTCTCCAAGATCAGAGATCAGGTTTATCCTTTAGTTTGGGTATAATGGACTAGATCTGACCCTGTAGTGGTGGTCTCTTTAAGTCTAGTATAACAAATCAGGTTTCCTTTTAGTACATCCCATATGTAAATTACATTCAGTTTTGTTACTATAACTTTATGCTGTGTTATATAATGTTATGTGTAAATATGTTAATAATAAGCCTCATATTATGTTTTATTTCAGTGTGACAGGTGTTTTCAGTCAGAGTGATGCTGCACAACCAAAAATGTTTCTGGTATAAAACCAAAAGTATTAACATTTTTCTTCAAAATTTAACATCAGGATACTTTAACATGTTATTTAACATGAAGCAAACCTTTTGTTCATTTTTTTATTGGGAACCATAAATTATGCCACTGGTATGTTAAAATGATATATTTTATGTGATGCCGTGCACACATTTCGTACCAACTTTACCTGAAAAATTTTTGGGGGGAATTTTGAGTAATTTCACTTTAAAATATATACTCATACCTACTCAAATGTGTAACAAACAAATGTAAGTTAATTAGTTGCTGAATTAAGGGCTTCTAAACATGAAACTGATGCAGTGCGACAGCCATCGGGGGTCCGGCTCAGCACACCGAATTCAGCAGCTGGACCGCATCCCAGACCCATGCAGAGCCAACATGCAAAGACTTCAGGTGTGGGAAGCAGCGTTAGACAATAAATTCAACACATTTGCAGCCTGTTACAGTCTAATTTGACCAACATTACTGTATCTCAGATGGTGACCTACTCTATAATGTGCATCACTGTGAGTTCAGCTTTTAGACCACAGATCATCACCATGTGCCCTCCGGCTACGTCCACATGGAAGCTTTCCTTCAACTGAGAGGCTCACTGAATGCATGGCGTTACAGGTAATGAGTTGACTCGGCTGGTGAGACACAAGATGAAGACCCATGCACACTCCCGCTTGGTGTGGAGACCAGATCTGCACCAGTGACAGGTGAAGATTGTGGGATTACCCATCCAACTGTAGTGCAGGTATCCTCACAAACACTACACACATGTTGTGAAGGCAAATGCTTAATGGAGCTTGCTTAACCCTTAAAGACCTAGGCAGAAGGGGGGTCCTGACTCTCCCTTATTCATTTAGCATCATAAAGTCGAAAAGTTAAGACCATTTCATCATTTTCACATTGCTTTTATGTCATTTTCATTATCTTGTTTCATTGTTTATGAATAACTGTCTAATTTCTGCAACTTTGATTTAAAAAAAATTCTGTCTTATTGTCATAATAACTGTGATAATCATTGAAATGCTCACATCCTTGGCTGTGTCTCCCTGCTTTAGCTGAAGTCGCCATATTTGCAGATGGCCTTGGCGGCATCCGTGTCCTCAGCTGACTCGGGGCTTTCTGCAGAAAACAACTGGGCCAGTCAGGAGGAGTTATGAGCTGAGGGTTGCTCTGTTTTTTTTTCCATCTTCAGCACAACACATGATGAGGCGTCTGAGGTGTGCGGTGGTCCACCTGCCGAGGCCCGGTGTGTTTAGGCACCAGCAGATAGGAACATTTTAAATGGCTTTTCAACCTCTGACAATTTGGTGAAGCTCTGCCAAAAGAAGCCGCTGTTTCTAATCACAGCTCCGTGGAGGACAGAGAGACAGACACCTGATGAGGCAGGTTACCAGTGAGGAAGAGGTGTAAAGGCAGCACAGGATGTTTAATGCAGAGCAGGAAGTGAGCTGTGAGCTGATAAGTCTACTGCACATTGGTAGTTTTCTCTGCACGTCTCTACAATCTGCCGTTTCTGAACAGGTCACTTTAGTCTGTCCATCACCATTTTAAATGTTTTTGTTTATTTCTTGGTCACTTTTGATGATTTGTTTCACCATTGTTCATTTTGTGATTGGTTCAGTCCTCATTTCTTTCCCATTTTGACCACATAAGCTACACTGGCTTTGAATGTTATAAATGTTCTCATATAGTTAAGTCTAGGTCAGGCAAACCCTTAATCTTCGCTTAGCTCTGCTACATAGTCCTACAGTAGGCTGCTGGGGGACAGTGATGCAGTGAGCTTTGCTCTCTACCTCTTTCTTTATCTCCTTCTTTAACTCTTCCCCTTCCGCTCTCTCTAAATCTCTTCCCTTCCTCCCACTTTCACCAACTATCTCCCTCTCTCCCTCTACATCTTTGCACTCCATCTCTCACCTTCCCTCTAGTTGCCTCTTTCTCTGTCCCTCTCTACCCCCTTTTCTTATTTTTAATTTTTGCAATACTGTGATACTAACTTGGGTCTTCCCTGTAGTTTTGTGCTTCCTCCCTCTATAGGTCTGTAGGTCTCTTAATTTGTTTGCTGATCGTGCACCGGTCCAATGTGTGTGTGTTGTTTGTTGTTCTATCTCTACTCTTTTCTTTTGTCTCTGCCCTGTCCACTAACCCCAACCGATCGAGGCAGATGGCCGCCCACCCTGAGCCGCTGGTTCTGCTGGAGGTTTTGCTCTTCGGTTAAAGGAAGTTTTTCCTCCCCCTGTCGCCCTTGGCTTGCTCACAGTGGTTCTGTTGGGTTTATTCTGTGTATAGTATTGAGGTCTCAGCCTTGAATTGGGAAGCGCCTAGAGATAATTGTCAATTATGATTGGCGCGATACAAATAAAATTGAATTGAATTGGCTTTCACAACATTAACTCAAAATTAACATTTACGTATATCATTATATTTAACTGTGATCTCACATTTACATTCAAAGGGGAAAATCTGAGGTCATTGATGGTATAAAATAAGAGACATAGCAGCCCCTCCTTGAATCGCCACCTTATCATGGTGGAGGGGTTGGTGGAGTGATCCTAGGAGCTATGTTGTCAGGGGCAATTCACCCCTGGTAGGGTCTCCCAAGGCAAATTGGTCATAGGTCAGACTAAAAGCGATTCAGAAGACCCTGATGACTATGTCTTCCTGTGGGCCCACCACCTGCAGGAAGGGTCGTAATGGTCCAGTAATGTATGGTTTGGCTGGCAGTGAAAGGCAGGGGCATGGGTGGTACAATCCCTCGTTGCGAATACTAGCTTCAACTGTGGGAGGCCCTGAGGCAGACCCAGGATGTGCTGGAAGGACTATGTTTCTCAGCTGACCTGGGAATGTCTGAGGGAAGCCCCAGAGGAGCAGGAAGAGGTGGCTCGAGAGAGGGAAGTCTGGATTCTTTGCTTAGGCAGCTGCCCCCATGACCCTGACCCGAAAAAGTGGAAGAAGATCGATGGATAGATGAACATTATAGCAGCTTGTAACTCAAAAATCGCGTGGAAATTTTGAGAGTACCTGCTACTCGTGATAGATTCTGTCCTAAATTATAGCACCTTCTAAACCCCCCCGCCAAAAAAAATAATTATTATAGCCAAATGGAGAGAAAGTTTAGTTCAACATGTGTCAAATTTTGCAAAAATCAGTCCCTTTTGTCATACAAGCTTACTGAGAAAATTTCAGCTTGAGGGTGTCCTTCAAACAGAGGCATCTGTGTCACAAACCTTTTCTTAGATCATGGAAATCTTTTCACCAGGCACGATAGGAGATTTGTCCAAACACCCTGAGAATGGGAGTTAAAGTGGCAGTTGGATGGACCTTCTGTCACTCCGAGGCTCAGATTTTAAATTCTGTAAGTCACTGGGCTTTGGTTGGCAGATTTTCTGACAGAGGACAAATGTGGCTACATGTCTGTTAAAAATTGTGACGCTGTTCTAAATGGTCTCCGATTAGCAGCAATTTAAGCATAAAAAATTTGGATTGGACTATTTCAGAGCCACTCTGTCAGTTACACTCCTACTCCAATTCCCCAACATTCCACCCCATTGACTCCCACTGTAAACTCAAAACAAGTCTGAAAACCACCTAAAACTTAAACCGTGATCAAAATGCCAACTGACACCAAAAAAGTCTAGTGGAACTGTTTTAAACTTTTAACCATGCCCTAGTGTCAAAGTATAACAGAGTTGTGTGCCTCTGAATTGGAGTGTGTTTTGTGACTTTGTTGACCACTCCTCATGGGAAACACATGGGAAAACGTGCAGTTTTTAGCCGTCTTTCAACAAGTCGCAAAGATAAATAATAGCAGACCTTAGACATGTTTTGATGTATAATTTGTGAGGGTTTTCTGAAAGCTGTGTAATGTAAAACTCAGCAGGATTTATATGGAAGAGGAATAAGAATAGTAAACGTGCTGAATAATAATGTGCTCCTTCCATGCATTGCACAGCAGGTACACGATGAATGTTAAGTACTCTATTGAACTCTATTGTTTGCCCGACCAGAATTATGCAATATGTGAGCACAGACGTGAACTAATCAATCTCTCCCTGACACACACATACACACACACACACACACACACACACTCCAGCTGTCAGACAAAATCCACCAGGGATGCTGTCACATGACACCATGTTTGACTGTGTAAGTTCCCTTTAATGAACACACACAGGCTGACAAACAGTTGCTCTGATGCTGCTGTGGCCTCTGAAACATACAGGAAGGTAACCACTTTGTCCACAGTGGGCAGTTTTCCTGCACCCTGCTCATTTGATTTGATTTAGTGCTCAGCATTACACTAGCTGGCCTGAGATGCCACTGCTTCACTCGGTCAGATACTGAAGGATGCTGCACCGGCTGTTATATCATCAATTCACTTGATCTTTTCCTTATTTTTTCTCATTTTATTATGTATTTGTTTCAGTTTTGTTTATTATAATTGGTTCATTTTGTCACTTGTTTCGTTTAATTCACTTGTTTTAAACGAAAAGGGCGACACAGTGGTGCAGTGGGTAGCACTCGTGCCTCACAGCTAGAAGGTCCTGGGTTCGATCCCAACACCGGGTG
>JAQQAE010009403.1:0-14629 GCA_029823295.1 Pseudamia nigra
GCTTTAGTGAGTGGCTGGAAAGAAAACCTGCAGTGTCTCGGCCCTTTGTGGCAATGATTGGACACCCCTGGCCTAAGTCATTTTTTCAGATTTTTCAAGAAACACAAAAAACCGAACCTGCCCAAGTCACACTCTTGGCATGGGCAATTATACTAAAGGGGTAGAATGGCATGATCAGTTTAACTGAGGATGTTGGTAATTTTACCAGAGGTAGCCAGCATCATGAGGAGACGATTTAAGCAATAATAATAATAATAATAATTTTTGTAAAAAATGACTTGGGCAATTATTTTAAGAGGGTGACAATATGCAGCAAAGGAGATAGAGCAGATGAAATAACTTTTACACGTGTGGACACAGTGCTTTGCCTTTAGCTGATGTGTGTTTTTGCGGAGACAATGCGAGCTTGACATACAAGCAGAGGGACTGGAGCTGCCACGTAGGAAAGGAGGAGCAAACTATTGCAAGCAAGGAAACACCCTCCCTGCATCACCATGTCTGTATGGGACTTTTGGAGAAAGTTGCATCACTCTGCAGAACTTTACATCATTTATGAATATGTTTATTAAAACCTGCAAAGAGCTCATTTCTCAATCTTTCCTGTACGTGTATGTATGTCTCAGGGGACGAAATCTTTATGAAAGATCATGAAAAACTTGATATAATCCACTGCTGCGCTTGAATATACTAAACTGTAGCCTCAAGTGAAGTTTGTGATGGCTGATGTGGTTTGAAAAAACAGTCATTCGCAGTCTCCTAGGTGTAAGACAGGACAGAAGTCACTCATTGTTTTGCTGCTGTTTTACGTGTGACCATAGGACTGCCCCCATCCGCATACCTCAGCGCAAAAAGCCTCGAGAAAGACACGACGCGCTCACTGATACGCTGCTGCTCCGGTGGGTCTGGACTGGGAACAGTCTCCATCCACCACTGCAAAACCAGCACCGACACACGGCCACATCTCAGTGATCTCCCATTGTCACCATGACTGCGAAAAACCGACATAAGAACAGCTCCAGCGAGAAGAGCCAAGTGCCCAGCCAAGACGATGCGTCCAAGAAGAGCCAGAAGAGCAGCAGTAACGGGGTCAGCGGCTCCGGAGCGCCGGGGCCACGCTCAGGGAGCTGCGTCGGGCTCTTTGTGTCCGCAGTGTTTTATGTTGCTCTAATAGGGGTCGCGGGTTTTGGTGCTTTTCATTTACAGCAAGTTATGGAAGAAATCCGCCAGGCCAGTGCCAAACATGAGGAGAGCGCACGGCAAAGCGCAGAGTTCAGCGGTAAAGTGGAGAGTGTCCTCCAACAGGTAGGTAATGATGTGCATCGATGAGAACAAGGAGCAAATGCAGATTGAATGACAAAACCAGGGAGATCTTGAAAAGACACGCACAGAAGTGTATTGTTTGTTACTAAAAGTGATTTTGTACAGTTTCATAAGGTCCGTATAAGTGTTCATATATAGTTTTTGTACTTTGTGTTCTGTGGGGGGTTGGGCGCACATACAAAGCCTGTGCTGAAGTCAAGAGTAAAGTCAACTAACATCAGTGTCTCCTTCCTCCTCATTCAGGTTCAAGTTTCATTCAGATTTTCATTTTCTTGCTGAAACTTTTACACAAACTCCTAGAAACACCTCAGTAGAACCTCACAGTTGTTATTGAAAAGTGTCAAAAGGCAGATAAGTGGCCTTACACTGTCACTAGGGGAGGAGACATAACCCTCTTGTTTGATAAATTACAGACGTTGGCACAAGAAAGGAAGAAAATATGAGGAGTGGTGATTTATGTAAATAATATGCAGTATGGAAAGCTTTACAAGTTGTGCTGCTGCATGCATCAGTAATGATGCCGAATCTAATAAGACATGCCCTGTGTGAGAGGTAACATTCTGTCTGTCACATTGTTTAACTGGGTGGGACCTCACTCTACGTCTCTGTATTCAGCAAAACAAATTATAAACTGTGTTATATTTTATCATGAATTTACTAACATTGTATGTGTAAGTGTGTTTTCAGTATCACTGTGTGTTTGGGGACATTGCAAACATGAGCACAGAGGTTTATTGTTTACCTTAAGAAGGATTCACAAGGTTTTACAAGATTTATTCTATAGGTTTGAGAAACAAATGTATTTTGTCAGTAGACTGGCTTATTTCCACATTGTCGGCTGAGGCAGGTACCTTTCCCTCAATCATGAAATATAACTATAAGTTTGTTTTAATATAAAGATGTCATGTGTAATCATGTACATTCATATGGCTGAGATGCTAAATTTGGAAGAACATGTACTCTTTCTGTTTTATTCTACAGGTGGAGTCTCTGAGGAGTGTCGTGGATGGGCTGGAGTCATCACTGGGCGTCACACGGGTGGAGATGGAGGCGGCTATCGGTCGAATGAAGAAGGGAGAGGTGGAGACCAGGAAGGTGGAGGAGGCCCTTCATAAACTCCAGAATGATCTACTCAGGGACCTCACTCAGGGCATTACTGAAGTGAAGGAGGCTCGTGAGAAGGACTTCTCCTCCTTGGAGAAGACTGTGGAGGAGCGCCTGGCTGAGGTGAGCCAGTCCATCACGGCCAGTGTTGCAGAGTTCACTGAAGCTCAGGGAGAGGCACAAAACCAGCTTGCAGATCTCAAGGCCCGTCTAGGTGACCTGGAAGACCCAACACTGATCAAACAGGAAATCTCTGCCATCATTAACACTGTAGCTGAAATCAGAACAGCTAAGGAGGCAGCTGATGCTTCAGTCAATTCACTCAGGGACCAGATAGGTGCAGTAAGGGAGGAGCTCCAGACCCGCAACCAGGAAGTGGCTTCACTGTCACAAGAAGTCGAGACAATTAGGACAGTGGCTCAAGAGAATATTGGAAGCCTGAGGCAGTCTCTATCTGAAACAGAGGCTGATGTCCAGGCTTTACAGGACAAAACCACAACACTGGAAAGTGGGGTGGAGCAGGCTACTGATTCTGTTCGTAATATGGAGAAACACTTGGATGAAGCAACTGCTCAAGTGCAGAAAAGGACAGAAGACCTGGAAACCAGAGTTAAAGCAACAGAGGACAGCAGTGATTCACAATTCTCATCACTCTCAGATATCACTGCAAAAGTGGAATCACTGCTGGCCAAGTGTGACACCTATGGAAGCACTCTTTCTGGACAAGAACAAGCTATTGACAAAGCCAAAACTGGCCTGGAGCGAGAGATGGAGGCACTTAGAAGTAATCTAGAGGAGCTTCAGTCCAACCTAGCTGCTCTTACTGGTGCTCAAGCCAAATTAGTTTCCAAGGACTCCAGCCTAGGCCATCAACTGGAGAACTTGGAGAAAAAACTGACCTTGCTGGAAGAGGGCAGCACAGGTGGTGTGAAGCCAGAGCAGCTGAAGAGCTTAGAAAGCATGGTAGCAGGTCTGGAAGGCAAAGCAGCTAAGCTAGAAGGTCACGAACAAGCCATTTCTGCTCTTCAGAAAGCTCTGCAGGAGACCACACAGACACTAGCAGGTTTGTCCACTGCCCCAGAGAAGCAATAAGACTAGGGCACTTTAGATAGATGTAACATCACAGTACCAAAGCATCCAACAACAGGGGCAGTCATGAGTCCACATGGGTCACCAGGACCTACCAAAGGTGTTTCTCAGTACTTAGTGGTTAATGTCCCGATGTTGCACATTTTAAGTAGAAAGGAAGCAAATGTGATGGTTGGGTCAGAAGAGGGGGCAGAGCTGGTCTGCTGATCTGTGAATTCAAATCCACACTAACTCTGCACTGTAGTTTTATTTCAATGTTGTTTTTAACTTTTCATGGCTGTCTTTTGAAAACCAAATGCAATAAGCTCATTTTGAGCACTCCAATGTTTACTAGTTTGTCTTTTTTTTTTTTTACAATAAAAACTCTGTGGACCCAATGGTTTGAACTTATTTTTGTATGTATGTAACACACAACTGTAGAGTGTCAGCAACAAATCATTCATTAATGCACTAAGTTTCAATTTTACCAGCGCTTGTAAAATTGTAAAAGATTTTATTGTACGAAAGGTGGAAAATACACATTCAGTGATAGGACATGGACATGGGACACCCGGGGCTGAAAAAAACTCCACCTCAAATGCATGTTATATTTTTCAAATTGTATTTTCTCGCTCACTAACCTATTAAAATATAACAACAATTAGGCTAAATTAGGTTAAATAACTTTATTGTGCAACATGCTTTAAAGTGGCTGAACATGTTCAACACTATTATCTACAACAGGTACTTTTTTTGTGTAATGCGTACTCTTCCTGCTGTTTTTTTTTCTCTTAACATACCTCCTAGTTCAAAACATGACAGTGTGGCTTTACGGTCATTTCAATAGCACACTTCAAAGTTATGTGTTTTACCGTAAGGCATTTGGATACGAATGTGCATTTGCAGAATACTAGTTAATTTAATGGGTGCTGGAGAGGCACAAGCACATTCCTGCTGCATTGTTTTGCTAAAGCAGAAATTCAAGTCAAATAACGTGAGTGAAAAACTAAAAGCTTCGATACAATCTGTAAAGCAATGTATAAATCATAAACTGGTTAAAAGGATTCAAACCCGTATCAATTTAGGAACTAATTATACTAGTCTTTAGGTGTTGCTTTGAAGATGTTTCAATTCCACTCTCCTGATGCCTAAGCTTTTGTGTTGCATTGCATTGTAAAATTCATAGGCAATTATAAGTCAATTATTCCAACCATATTAACACCATAATATTTAAATGTCCTCCAATTAATATTCTTATCCAGACACTATACATGCATTACAACCAAATGAAACCCAACAAAATAAGTCATCTTCATAGATCCAAATATGACAAGTTGAAAAAGCAACACAAAGGGTCACTTCATGATGTACCTGTGAGTTAATAAAGCCATAAAAACTCTTTACCACCAAGCTGCATCTTACAAGAAATGTTCATATTTATGTTACAACTCTGAGAAAGGCAGGCTTCAAGTTTGTTCACATCTAGTTTTGTGCTGAGGATATTTGGATAAAGTTAAACAAAAGTTTTTATTTATTTCACTTAACCTTCAAACAGTAGTACAACCACTGATCCAAATCATAACACGCAAAACAAAACAAAACATCAGGATGTGATCAGTCTCCACTTGCGAGAAGTTGCACCGTTTATGATGGATTATTTCTCTCTCCAATGTCTGACATATCAGCTATTTCACTGACTTGCTTACTTGTAACACCTAAATCCCCTGCTACTGCTGTGAGGTTTCCCAGTGTCTGTCGAAGCTCAGCTATTTCTTGCTCTCTTCTGGTAAGATCTTCTGCTAGTCGCCCTATTCGCAGAGTCAGGTCTGACAACTGAGGCTCAAAAGCCCCAAAGTCCCTCTTAATGGCAGCAACCTTTGGTTTAAGGTCACTGGCAAATGTCACAGTTCTTATGAGTCGAGCTCTGCCGCTCTCCAGCTCCAACAAACGTTCTGCGATCTGCTTATCAGCAGCAGTGAGCTCAGGGATGCGGCGGCGCAGCTGCTCTATGGCTTGGGCATTGCGTTCAGAAGAAGCACGGAGGTTGGAGACTCTGTCTATGCTACTGGCCAGCACATCCCCGATGCGTCTGATCATACTGCGCTCAACCTGAGCCGTCTGGTCTTCCAGCTCCCCAGCCTGAGTCAGTAGAGATTCCAACTCAGACTTCAGGCCATCCATCCTGCGCACATCTGTCCTCACTGATGCCACCTAATGAGTAAAAATAAAACAGTGATTTGTGCCAGGTAACAAAGTGAAAGTTCTCAAATGTTAAATTTTACACCCATTCATTTGTGCATCTGGACTCAAAAACATAGGATAAAACCCTAACATGGACATTTTTTCCTTCTCACTACCTATAAATGTTTAGTATTTGCTCTACCTTATTGGTAAAGTCCTTTGTTATAGCAGATGTGCGTTCTTCAATTTGTCCAACTGCATCCCTAAGTGATGCCAGGCTGGACTGGAGCTGGGCTCGTTTGTCTGTCAACCCTGAGGCCCAATCCTTCAGCTGGTTGACATCCTGTCCCAAAGCCTCCAGCTGAGGCTGCAGAGTTCCTTTCTGAACTCCAAGATCCTCCAGCATCAGCTGGATGCTCTCACACTGAAACAGGACACAGAATTAATGAAGTAAAAGGCAAAAAATATCTAAGGTGGTGGTTTCTGTAACGTTTTTAAACCATACTTTAAAAGACATCACTTTTAATTAATACACTTCATGCTGTTCACAAACAAATTAGACACGAGATCAAAATAATACAATAAAAACAGAACATTTGGCAAAAGTCCTTTTATTACACGAGTGGCTGAAAAAAAAACAAAAAACTAGATCTAAGTTAACAGAAGCACAATGTTATACTTAGAATAAGTGACAATACTTAAAATATTGTTTCAGTGCAAATGGCTAGGTTGACTAGTAGGTGTGGCATGTTTTATACAAATTATTCCACCTTTATATTCTAAATTGTACCAGTGCACTAATGTGTGGACAAATTAAATAGAAGTTTGACAGAAAAAATTGTGACATTCTGAAAGGAATGTGAGACACAAACAGTAATACACAGAACAAAAACTAAGACAGAGCTGCTTCTTTACAAAACAGGCAAATCACTGTGCAGGCTCATCAACAGAAGGAGGAGAGGACTCATCCCTTTCCCACTCTTCATCTTCTTCATTCCTCCACTCCTCATCCTCCAGAGTGTCTGAGTCAGTGTGGCTCTCAACCCCATTTTCCCTTAAAACCATGGTGAGCTCACGGACAGCTTCTTTGACCACTGACAACTCATTCTTCATCTTGAGGATGCTGTTATGAGCCTGGAGCGTGTCCAGCTCCTGTCGGATCTCCAGGATTTCATTGAGCGCTTTCAGCATGCTATCCTCAGTCCCAAACACCTGTAATGTCACTTCTTCCAGTCTTTTTTCTGCCCCACTCAGATCTCCACCCAACCTCAGGATGGAGCGCACAGCTTCTTCCACCTGTGGGAGATGCTCTTCACATTCCTGTGCTTTGGGAATGAGCTCCTGGAGCTGCAAGCTGAGCTCTGCCTCTCTGCGTGTCAGGCTGCTGATCTGTTCCTCCAGCTTGTGGATCTGTTTGGTGTTCCAGTCCAGCTGATCCTGTGCTCGCTTTGCATCCTCTTCCTCTGTGCGCTCCAAAGCACGGACATTCCTCTTTGTGCTGTCCTCTAACTCCTCTAACCTTTCTGCCAACAACCGGGCCCTCCGCTCGGCCTCATTCACCTTTTCTGTGGCTCCAGTGTGAGTCTCCCGGGACTCGGCCTTCAGGGCAGCCAGATCGGAGTTGATCGCAGAAAGACGTTCCTGCCAGGTCTCTGTCACATTCAAGAAGTGGGCGTTGACCGTCTGCAGGTCATGGGAGGCGGAGTTCTCATCAGCTTGCATCGCCATGACAGCAACGTGAAGGGTGGCGAGGTCTGCTTGTAGTCTTGTTGCCAAGGAGACAGTGGAGAGCGCCTCCTGTAGGTCATCCTCTGAAGCGGCAAGCTGCAGCCGCAACACAAAATAGGAGTGCTGTTTCTGTGGGAGCTCTACATTCATTCATGTACAGTATTTGCAGTATGAAACAAAAAGCATGCATTAACACAACAGCCTGAACTGTAAGACAACTGAAATGATGCAAAAAACAGTTTGTTCTCAGAAGTGCTTTTAAAAAGAGAAACACGCAGACTGCACCAGCACATGATACGTTTTGGTTGTGATTTCATCATAAACGGAGTGAAGCGGCCCTTTAAACGTGCACCCCAGAAGGTTGCCAGTGTTGTGCCTCAAACGTACCTTCTTAGAAACCCTGAGGACTTCTTCCTCCATGTCGAACAGACTTGAAGTCTTCCCATTCAACAATCTGTACTTTTCTTCAACTTCAGAAAACCTCTCATTTTGCTGCAGGACCATCCTGAAACACACAGACACTCATTAGTTCAAACTAACACAACACTGCCATTAGTTCACTTTATGTGCCTTAGCTTAGTGACTCACCAGCTCAGCGCTCCACATGCCACCAGCGACAACAGGCACAAAATGCTTCTAAAATCCACCCTCCACGATGTTTTATTTGCTCCCATCACGTTTCCGTCCGGCTTCACTCTCTGCACTTCATCTTTGCCATTTGCCGCGGAGGTTTCGAACGGTTCGTCACTTTGTTTCTGGGCCTGGGTCTTTTTCCGCTGCTTGACTTCATTATTAGGCATTTTAACACTTTGCCACAAACTTTCACTGAGAAGAAATTCAACAGGGCAAATAGGAAACGTCTAAGGGCCTACTCGTTACACCGTCTGTCGCTAATAAATGCATAATGTAGTTTAGTAAAGTAAAACTAAATGTATACGTCTGAACGAACTGAGCTTGTTTCCGCTAATACGTATCGAATTAGCCAGTTGTCTCCTTGCTCCGTTCCTTGGAAAAGTGGTGCCTTCAATTGCAGCATAAAAGATCGTAAATTACATTATTCATCAATTATTAGCATTTTGTGATTTTGTTCGTTAATAATAGAAATAGTCGTGGAGTACAAGCATTATTTTTGACGTAAGTGATGCATATTTTATGAGGAGTACAGCTTTAGACTTTGCTTATTTATTGGAGTTAACTGGTTCCCGGCTCCGACTGTAGAGGAGGTTCTCGAATGCATCACGGAGCCACGTAAGCGGTTGCCAGCATTTGAAGAATCTGACCATGTTTGGGAGTCGGTGTTATTTGACAATTACTGGAAAATTCAGTCCTAACAACATTCTGACATCATTGTTGATGCAATATTATTTTAAATCAGTGGTTCCCAAACCTTTTCGGCATAAAACTCAAAGGATAACTTTGTTTCTTTATGATTATAAACTGCCAATATATCCTCTTTTGTTTTACAGTAAATAACTTTACACAGACCTACATTTCATCGCTAGTCTTTTGTAACTGTAAAAGGTGAATATTAAACTTATTTTGTTCTAAGCAAAAACAAAATTAGCATAAAATGAATAAAACAAAAATGTAAGTAATTCTTAGACAAACTGAAGAAACAATGAAAACTTCCTGAAGAAAATTAAGACAATAAATGAAATGAATAAAAGTGAGTCAAATAAAGAAATAAAATGAACAAAATAATAAACAAAGGGAGCATCAATAATTAAGAAGGAAGAAATGTGGGCAAAATAACCAACAAAAAAATAAAGTATCCAATGAAATGAATAAAAAAGGTTTTAATGACAGATTTCAGGTTTGGTTCCCTCAGTGTTTGAATTTAAACACCTTTAACTTGAAAATCTTGACTGAAAAAAAATTTGACTCAAAAACACAACAGTGGAGCTTAGGTAAGTCATTTATTTGGCATGTTTCAAAAACTTTACATTTTGAGTGTCTAAAATTGTCAAAGTGTGATTATCAGTAGCTTTTCATAAGTGGTATGTAGCAGTTTATAGACCAATAAGCACAATTCATGGAACAATTTCATTATTCCATTTTCATGGACGTGGCAGGAATTTGTGTCAGTGGGTTGTAATAACGACAAAGGCCATGCAGATTAACACAAGCTGCTATTCTTCTACATACTTGAACAAAATTCAACACACAACCAGCAGAGGAAACAAACTATCTTACAAAAATGACCGACAGTCATCTCTACAGGAACACATTGTCAACAAAATTTCAGCACAGTACATTCAAGCAAAAGCTGCCATGTGCAATTTTTGTTTTTTTTTTTAACAAATAATATGCAAACACGTACCCAGATGACTCCACAATAACGCAAAATTAGGGCATTTGATGAACGGATCTTTGGGCTAAGGCATATAGTGATGCAGTAGACAAATATTTGGTCAATAATGGATGTACACTTGTCCCTTTTCATGTTCATATTCCATAAATCCAACACCTGAGGAGGATAAACAGTACAGAAATCCTCTGCTAATGCACTCCATGTGTGCATTACAAATATGATTCCATTCCCTCTGCACAAATGTATGTAAAATAGCAACATCAGCATCATGGCAAACTTTTACATAAGCACAAGCCATAGTCACTCCAAACCATGGCAGATAAAGTCATGTTTGTACTGCTTTGACAACAAAACCAAATCACACTCTTCATCCTAACCTCTGTTAAATTTGAGGGCACTATCTACAACTGGCAGTATGTTACAACAACAAAAACTGAGCTCCAAATGTTTAAAGCTGTTGTTAAACTGTACGCTTTAAGAGGATATGTAATTTCAACATATCTTCCATGACTCTAAGGTGCAATTTACTAATAAACATTAGGGAAAAACTGAGGATTTAACAGTAGGGATAAAAAAAAAAAAAAAAACAACAACAACTTCAAAAAGCAGCTACCAGTTAAAGCATAAAAAAAGGTCAAAATAGGTATTACATTGTCTTAAGGTGTCCAATTCCAAGCAAATGAATAGAGCAAACAAATAGTGCAACTGACCTACATTACACAAGGTTATCTAGGGCAATAACCGCTGATTTAAACGTAATTGTTTCACTGTAGCTTCCCCATGTGTTTTTACTTTGAATTTGATCTGCTGTCTAAGTTTTTTTATGAGTTCAATGTTATGTATCATACTTGAGATACATGTGGCTCCAAGGCCTCACCAGGTTTTGGTCCTTTCTGTGACAGAACAAACCTAAGTGCACTTTAGGAGGAATAGGATACTTTTAAACTGCAAAATATTAAAATAAAATAATCAAGGTAAAAACAAAGTGTATTTGATAAATTAAGACTCAGGAACTCACTTCATATCTTTCGGCAGGACTGTTTCCACTGCTTGGGTTTTGACCTAATCAGCTTAAGGAATCAAAAAGCTAAGGCCTCCCCTTCATAATACCTCAGTTACACCAGAAAACTTCCTAAACTGCTACATGCAAAATTTCAAAATATTTAAACCCAAAAAACCTCAAAGCAAAAATAAGAAGTAAATATTCTTCAACCACTTTGCAGTATACACAGATTTCCCCTAAAGATGTCTCCAAAGTGAATGATTACCACTGAAAATGTGTTTCAGTCATCATAATTTTAAGAACTGCCGTATATATACACATTATCGACTAAAAAACTAGACGTGTATACAAGGTTTTTAGGGTAGTATCTGATGCTGACATAGAGCAGGTTTTCAGCAGTGATCCCATGTGAGGAGCCTCCACTCACTGGTAAAGCCATCGCACTCAGCTGAACCGAGGAGGCTGAATCCAGCAGCAGACACACAGCAACTCAGGAACCGTAGTGATCCTAAAATGAAGAATAACACATCTTAACTACTTGCTTTTATGGTTATCAGCCATGACCAAGGCTTCATTTTATTTCACAATATTTGTGTTTCCATAAAATGTGAGGTAAAATTAAGAACTGTTAAGACTCACAAAAATACATATGTTACTGTGCTGAGTCACTTCAGCAGGGGCGAGGGGGGGGGCTGAAGGCTACATTACATATGACTGTCATTAAAAACATTTAGCAGCCTGTTGCTGATTTAATTAAGAAATGGTTTTTCACAGGATGACAGAAAAACATCATCTCATCAGTTTGAGGTTTAATGACCGGCAATGTTTTCAGAGTATCTGGGGAGACACTGCAAACAGATGATGATTAGGTGATTAAACACCTGACTTAATGTTCATTATGTCAGACTTTATTCCAGAAAGGGGTAGGGTCATTACATGCCAACTCAACCAGTGTTTCCATTGGAACCATCTCAGATTTTGCCCATAATTTAATGATATACCTCTGTGGGAGCAATGAAAAATCAGTTCAAAATTCTAAGCGGTTTCGACTTTATGGTCCTTTAAACTTTAAGGGTCACACCCCTTTTTTGCACCCACAGATCCAACTATTCATTTTCATGGGTTTTTGAAGACCCATAACATCATTTCTATACAAGCTAGGACCCTGGAAATTGGTACTCTGCTTAATTCTGACCTGCTCTTTCAGAATCTGCTGAAAGAAAAATTAGGCTAGGTTGTACTTTTGTCAAGCTACAGGCATCTCAAAACAGGATTTTGACTTTTTCATTGTTCCCATAGAGGTAAATCTCATTAAATTTTGAGCAAAATCTGAGATGGTGCCCATGGAACTTTCCTCAATATTGGTTGAGTTGGCATGAAATGACCCTGTAGCCATTTTCTGTATGTGCAATTAAAAAAAAACAAAAAAAAAACTTCTGTACTGAGCAAAAAACTCACAGGAAGATTTATTGGAATTTTGCTTCCATAAACATTTTCAAATGCAACATTTCAAAATGTACATTAAATACATTTATGGAAACATACATACTGTACTTTTTACAGACCTGTATAGTATTAACTACACCGCTCGCCATGACAGACAGTTTTCCTGCAACCGTACGAACTCCAAGTTTGAGCTGTGTCATGTCAGGAGCGCTGGGCAGGACGCTGGTCAGACGATATGAACTTGCTGTAAAAAAAAAAAAAAAACAAACCCACACACGTCAGACATAAATCTATTATATTTCAACTTTAATAGAACTCAAGTGTCATATATTGGGTTCTTTGATTACCTGTTTGTTTCTTTGGATCATTAAACAGATCTGCTGAACTTATAGCGGAACTGCCTGCAAACCTCTCCAGACGTGTTTTAGCTTCATACTTAAAGACACACAGACAGTTTCATATTTGTTAATGTCTTAGTATACATATTTCAATAATGTTATATTACAGAAAAACTCCACCTGTAATTTCTAAATAACTATGGCTCAACAATTAATATGTAAATATGTACTGGATAAGAACTGACATAAAATGAAATCTACAAATACATTCCCAGAAAACATGGGATACTTTCTGAAATAGTAAAAACTAAAATCTGTGACTGCTGACAGAAAGTCAAGTTGAATAGCTTCATAAAATGGCACCGTGAATCAGCCAGCAACCTAACGCAGGGAGACAAGATGAAGGAATGATAGAAAAGTAAACTGAACCACTTCAAGACATAACTGAGAGATTGTGGCAAGAGGTGAAATAGAAAAACAATGTTTTTTCAGCCCTGCTCTTGAAAGAAAATGGTGATGGACAGATAATACATGCTGACTGTGATGTCCCCTCTCAGTTCATACTGGGGGAATAAAAATGACCCAGCTTTTCTGGAAAGATGTTGAAAATTACCCAATATACTTGTCCTAATGTACAAAATACGCAGAAAGGACTGGATCCTGTTGCTATGACATACCTCACTGTTGTCTTGTTTTCCGAAGAACATGTCAGAGGAAATGGCTTTGACGTCACCGCCAAACTTTTTCTGAGCTTCTCCTGCGTCATACACTGGGACAGCCTCATGCTTCCTCCTGGATGTGGGCCTAATAAAACACAACAAATTCAAACAATCTTGAAATGTTCATCTTATCAAGGTAACCATACTTGTGGAACATGTGGCTGAATGGAACCATTTTAACTTCACTTAAAAACACAAGCCAGACATTTACTGTGGTATTGCGGTATGTTTATTTTTATCTCTTACCACACATAACACCATAGCAAAACTGGAAAAAACTGTTCTAGCTGTGAAACAAACATTACATCTGTTCCTACAATACCTTTCCTCTCGAGCTGAGCGTAGTACACTCCACTGCATGGTGTGTGAACATAGCAACTGCAACAATTTGTGTAGAGGTATTAAAGTGTGTCAAGTAAAGCAAAAAGCAGCAGATAAACAGTGTCTGACCTGTCCTCCTTGGAGGTTATCGTGGAGGTTATGTAGAAGTCTGGCTCTGGCTTCTTGCTCTCTTTCAGCCAACCTCCTCCATCACTTCCTTCGCCCCATCGAGATGAGAAATTATCCGAGGTTTCTGTGTGATCCTCGAAACGGGACAACACCCTAAACACATATTAAGTTCAAACTCACTCATTCTGTCCAAGTATTTTATCACAGGTGGCTGAATCAGTTGTTTGTAACCAACCTAGAGGTGAAAGAGCCTTCATCATCATCTTCATCAGCGAACCTCCGAGGCTTGTTAGTCTTGGCCCCGAGTGGATTTTCCTGCTGGATGATGTGCATGTCCGATACCACAGAGTGAGAAACTCCACTACAGGGGAGAGATGAGGCAAGCAAGAAATTCAGTTATGATGATGCAGGGAGAAGTAATCTGTGGCGGCTGCATACTGTGGAGTTCATGGAAATGTTTCCAGTCAGTCATAAGATGTTCACCTCCTGATTCCCAGACCCATGCCCAGTCGCTCAGCTTGTTCCTTCTTCTTCCCCTGTAATTTGCTCAACTTCTGTTCCTCTTTTTTCCTCTGCTCCTCCAGATCTTTATAAGACAGTCGCAGCGATGGAGCACTGAAAGCAACAAGAAGGCAAGTGAATAAAAAAATAATAAAAAGAAGCACATGATCAAATATGGTTCTTTGGTCCTGCAGAGACCTCTAGAGGGGCAGGTGCTCAACTTTACAAAGCAACACATGGAACAAAATTTTATCCCACCATACACCAACATAATTTTCACCTCAAACTGTTTTATTATGTGAATCTGAATCTAACAGAATATAACATAATTTTACAACACCCTACATCATGCTACATCATTATAATCCATCTGATAAAACCATTTACCGTAATTTCCGCACTATAAACCGCACCTGATTATAAGCCGCACTGTCCAAAAATGTCACATTTTTAATTTTTT
>JAQQAE010009404.1:0-14628 GCA_029823295.1 Pseudamia nigra
TCCCATGAAAAGATATAATTAAATATCTGCAGAAATGTGGGGGGTGTACTCACTTTTGTGAGATACTGTAGCTAGAACATTTTATGTTAAAGATCTTTGCAAATTGATTTTAGTAAACATTGTACAAGACGGAAGCAGTTATTGAGAAATAAAACATACGTAAGTTGTACTTGACATGTAGATCTTTATTTTATTTCAAGTGTCTCCTAGAAAAATTCTGGCGCACTGACAAATGTCCTTGCTGACCTCTGACCTACATTTTTCAGTTTTATCCACATCTTTAGACTTTTGTACCCTATACACCACCCAAACCACAATGAAGCTTCTTTGTCAGTACATGTTGGTGTAATACGTGTATATAACACATCCCAGTGGCAAAAATCAGAGAAATCTGACTGATTGCACATCCTCAGACCTAAAGAAAGGCATGGCCTCCCGCTGAATGCTTCTCCTCCCTCTGTCACAACCACAGGGGCTACTGTTGACTAACTCCTTTCACTCTCATCTCGATCTTGTTTTAGTGGAATGTCCACTCCAATCCACTTTTATTTCTCCTCAGATCTGCAGGCTTACTCACACAGACAATGTTATTTCAAAAGTCTCTTTATTCCTACTGTAGCTTCAGACACTCTTATTCAAGGAAAAGCTTAAATTGGCATGAGACTGGGTGTCACCACTTGGTGCTCATAGTTTTGAGCTTTGTAACCAAGATTACCTGGTAGTATCATTACCTAAAGTTTAATATGGGAATACTGATTAAAAGCTGCAAAAATCATCTGCTCCCATCTGCTTTAAAGGTCCCATATTGTGAAAATCCATCTATTTGGGGCTTTGTGGTGATGCAATGTACATGCAATGTACAGGGCAGCACTTGACCATGTGATTGGTTGTAGGCAGAGGTTGGGGTGGCTGTGGAGGAGCACCAAACACATGCACCTCCACGTGTGAGACCTGGGATTGACTCACGTTTTGCGGAGTTTATTTTTGTACATGTTGTGTCTAATCCTCACCCTGACCACTTGCCCTAACCCAGGGCTCTTCAACCTGTGGCTCCAGGGCCACATGTGGCTCATTTGCCCCGTCCCGTGGTTCCAAAGGATTTGCCCACTAATGAAAGTAACATATTAAAATAAAGCAAAACGGACAAAATAAACACAAAATCAATAACGAGAAGAAAAAACGAACTAAACAATGAACAAAAAAATAAGGAAAAAATCCACAAGAAAAAGTATATGATCAAGTAAATGACCCATACCAAAACAGTGAAAAAAAATAAGCAAAGCAGTGAACAAGATTCGGATTAATCTGAAAAAAAATAACCCAGAGGATAAATAAAATAATAATGAAACAGAACAAAATTCACAAAGTTGATTTAAAATAATAAATAAATATGCTGGAAATGAATTTAAAAAAAAAACAGAGTAAAGCAAAAAAAAAAAAATAAAAGAGTCAAGTAAGTAAATAAAAACCAACCAAAAATATGTAAAGTACTGAACAAAGTATTCCATAACAAACACAAATGAACAAAAAATATAATATATAATTGAATTATACAATAAACATCATTTTAAAAATGGATAAATTAATAATACATTTTTAAGACATAGCAGCTAAAATGTGCATTATATATCATGTGGTACTTGAATGTTTCTATTATCTTATATTTTTTGTGGTTCTCGACATATGTATATTTGCATTGTGTCCAAAAAATGATTATTTGATTGTAAAAGTTGCTGGGCCCTGTTCTAACCCTAGGGAACCCAACTCACACCAACCATATCTCGTTTTAAATTTTAGGAACACGGAAACACGTAATACAATCTAATTCAGATTTTTTTCTGTTTTAGAGGAATTTCAATGATCCTTTATTAAATTTGTGGTTAAAAATTATCTTATTTGTCAATTAAACCTAGTTAAGACTAGGATGCGATGCTTGTTTAACATCAGAGGTTTTTATTCTGTCAGTGTTTATTTAAAAACCATTGTCCTCATTTCTGTTAGTGTGCATTTTTAGTAGAGCTTAAAACTTTTGTAAGTTAGACATTACATTCAAACAAGTCCACATTTGCACTACTTTTGAACTCAGTGTGGTTCTCTAGAGGGTCCAGAAAGGTGGCTCACTGAAAAAACCTCCTAGACTAAAAGGTAAACTGCTGTAGGCCACAGCGGGTTGAGGAGGGATTAGTGTAGGTTTGATTATGCGTAACATTGATCAAGTCCACAGTGGACCAGTTTTGGTATGTTTGCAGAGAAGTGAACTTCAGACTAGCTCCAGTGCAAATATGTGACTGCTGCTGTACATCCATTGGTCTGTGGTTGCAGCTGATGGGCATAAGAAAACAGTGGTTTGACTGTACAGTATTTTATTTCATGTAATTCATCTGCTTGCTTTGAAATCTGGATGCATGTACTATATATGCAGTAACCTGCCTCTGTTTCCTAAACGGTCTCCTTTTCACATGCAGATATACTCTCTCTCTCTCTCTCGCTCTCTCTCTCACTCACTCAAACACACACGCGCAAACACACACACACACACAGTGTCCTTGAACACTGAAAGCCAGAAATAGAGTAGTCAAACGAGACACCAGGCAGCCTGGAGGTAGGAGACAGGAAAGTCGACCAAATTTAAACTTCCTATTCCAGCCTCCTGCCCTGGTACGAGAAAGTGAGCTCACCTGGCACAGACGCCACACATATAAGTGAGAAATAAGTAGATATACCGTAATTCAATGTCTAGGAGATGGACCACTGCACAGGACAGTATCTGGAAACAGGATCAATTTGAACCCATTTTGTGTCCATGCCAAGCTTAACCTTGAATGTTCTTTTCTCAGAATAATATCTACGATTCCGAACAGCTACACATCAGAAACCTGAGTGTTTTTGCAGAATTGTCCCTATAGGCATGCCTTAGAAACACTATTCATTAAGTTCCCCTTTCCCCCAGTGACCCTACCAACTGTAATGTAGGTCAGAAACCTCAAGAACTACTGAGATCAGACTTTAATACACCTCATTATGCATGTTTCTGGTCCCGATATAACCCGTGTAACATTTTTGGTACGTTCTAACCTTTCCTCTGGCACCACCACCACTGAAGCCCCACTGAACAGAAACAAAGATCACAGCATGATACAATTACTGGGGTTTCTTGTACTTTCTAGTTACAGAGAGTATTGACAGAGACTAAAGTCTAGGTTTGGTATTGTTTGTTTCTTTTTCCAATGATGGTTGTAAACTGACACTTTTAAATAGATGCTGGTGCTTAAACAGTGGCTGAATCGTTCATTTTAAGACGTAATAAACACTTCGAGTTGATGATAGATGGTGTGCTGCGTAGTTGGACTTACCAAAAAACAAAGCTGAAAATAAGAATCATCGTTTCACTTTTTGTTTTGTGATGTTGGGTAAAATGAATGTAGCATAAATATTAGAGTGGCACTGAAATTTGCATTTTGAATTAGTATACAGTAGGTAGCAATACCGTACTGACACTATAGTAAACATGAGTGGAAACCAAAGACTGTAAAAGATGGATAAACCCTTCATGACATCATCTAAATGTTTCTGAAGAGCCATTGTCAAGAGGTAGAGTTAAGGCCCCTTAGACCAGCTCCAACAACTAGTAAGGAATAGGTCATCAACCACAAAAACAGTGATTATATGTAACTAAGTACTAACAGAATGATTAAGTTGATTTACTAACTGTAAGAAAATGCTTATGAGTGGTATAAATATTTTAATAAATAAGTTTAATTATACTCACAGAATGTAATGTGTAACTGGTGGTTAGAAGAGCAAAAACGGGACAAGAAAGTTTTGTCTCGGAGATGCAGCAGCACCATAACAAAGTGGAGTGACGCACAAAGAGACCTGAGATCTTGTTACATCAGGCATGACACATAAGGGTGGTCCTAAGCTACACCTAGAGATTTCTCTTTAAACACTCAAAACTGCAATAATAGCTCAGAGATTCATTGCCTGTACTTCGAGTGGGAGCAGGAAGATGGAAATTGCATCCGATACCGTGTTTTTTAAGCCCAAGAGAGATATGGTAAAATTGGCAGGAGAGATGCAGCATCTTAATCTCTGAACAAAGCTGGAATTCATCGGCTTTAGCACCTCTAAGTTACAGATGAAGTAGAGACCTGTTTTGATTACTTTTGAGTTTGGTCCACAGCATAAATTACTTTCTTTGTCTTTATGTGGATTTACCATCATCATTTTGGAAATGTTTTCACCGCTTGGCTGTTTCTAGTGGACGCGGACTGGAATGTTTCCGTTTTTGGGCCGAAAACAAAAGATAAAGGGAATTATCTCAGTTTTTCCCTTTTTCCTTCTAACTACAGCTGTAAAGAACTGACTCTTTGAGTTCCGGCCGGACCGAAGAGGACATTCTTCTAAATCTTCTTCCCCGTTTTTCTCTTTGAAACAAAATTGGATTAATTTTATCCTTTTTTCTGTTTTTCTCTTTGAAACTAAATTTGCTTAATTTTACCTTTTTACAGTTTTTCTCTTTGAAACAAAATTAGTTTTATTTTATCCATTTTTCTGTTTTTCTCTTTGAAACAAAATTGGATTCATCTTATTTTTTCTTAGATTTTCCATTTGAAGCAAAGTTGGTTTAATCTCAGTTATCTTGGATTTTCCATTTGAAGCCAAGTTGGATTAATTTGGTCTTTCCTGGAATTTCCTTTTGGAACAAAATTGGATTATTTTTGGGTTACCTCGTTTTTCCCTCCAAAACAACGAGCAAGACGACACTTAGAGCACTTGTAACTGCACTTCTGCTCGTGAGTAATATCATCCGGTGTGCAACGTGAGAGATATAGTGTTTAGAGAGAAGGATTTAGATCACAATTTTAAGGTTTAGTGGATTAGTTTCATGATTTATGTTTTTCCTGTATTAATACAAATTAATTAGTAAATTGCATGTTACCTTGATTAATAATTACTGCCTATGCTTTGCTTTGCTAAATTGCATACAATAAAATATATAATGAGTAATATTATACTTTTCTTCGATTTATTCCTTAAAGAGTACACCATGTTTGTGAATGTAAAACATTTGGTTTAAGTGTGCATTCCATCTGAGAGTTGTGAAAATATCTTATATAGCCATAGTCCACGTACAAACAAATGTGTCCTTAGGGTCTATTTTCCTGGCCCTTAAATATTATACTGACCTTACCAAAAGCCATAACCAACTGGACTAGCATCATTATTGTTTCACAGTGTGGGTTTTTCCAAGGCAATTTTGAAAACCAGATTTAGCAGGACGGAGGTTGGAAATAACGGTAGTGAGACGTCAGGCGAGTGCTTCAAATTTTACTCAGCTAAGTAATATCTCCACAGGCTAACACAGGTGGGTAATACCCTAGTGTAGTCTAGGGGGATTAGGACCCTATTAGAACGGAGGGCTGAGTCAGACGTATGTTAGATCATGGTGGTGCTACCGTAGGTAAAGGATAACCGTTACATTGTAATGACATTTTATGCTAACAAAGATGGTGGATACTGCACAATACCAACCAATACCAATAGATTAAATGAAACAATGAAGATACACCTGTCATTCACAGCACCAGTGTCCTTAATTAAGGCAAATATCAGTGTTTGAATTATCTAAACAGGTGACTTATAAGAATTCACCCCCATACAGTGTTCACAGAGGTGGAAATAAACTATAGAAGCCTGTTTGTATCAGGCGGTGTACATGTATATTTTTGCTCTAAAGTTATATTAATGTTAGTTATTTTAACATGGGACACTATTGGGACTTTTCCACTAGTCCCTACCCAGCTCTACTCAACCCGACTTTTCCATTAGGTGATAGTACCTGGTACCAGGTACTTTTTTAGTACCTACTTGGCCAGGGATCCAAGCGAGATGAATCACATAGAAAATGGCCTAGTATCGGATGACAAAAACATCCCATTACTGTACAGTGTACTATATCGCAATTGCTTGTGACCGTTGGACACATTTTGTGCCCTGAATTCACTTGCATTTGCAGCCAAAGCAGATACAAAGCGTATGATGATGTTTGATGTTCCTAAAATCCCACAGTGTCCACCAGCCTTTTGTCCACCGCCGTATTTGTTTTAAGGCTGTAAAACCCCTCACTACACACTATATACACAATTCTCAGACAGACATTAACATTTTCTCACATTTCTGTCTTACTTAAACACTCTCAAAATTCAAACCTTCATAGATTTTAAATAAATAATAAGTACAGTATTATAGAACTAAAGAGAAAAACCTGTTTTCAGGCCCAAACATTTGAAGGAGAAACAAAAAAAAAAAACAAACGCTTTCCTACAAAAAAACGCGATGGCCTCCAGAAACAACAAATTTAATTTCAACGATCAACCTACAAAGCTGGACACACAAGAAACCACCAATAGTGACCCACGCGTCACCGTGACATCATGCATTGGTTTCTGAAGGGCCATTCTGAGGCCAATCAGGCTGCCACTTCCTGGTCGACATTTTGGAGCCAAAAGCAGGATGTAATTATATTTGGACAAATGGTGCAGAGCTCCTCAAACATAGTATTTCAAGGGTCTCATGGAAAAGCTAATACTAACCGCTAGTTTACTGACACAGTAAAACTTCCCCAAGTATGGCCAAACAAAGTCAAACTATGGTGCTGTTAAACACTTACCCACAACTGCAATTCAAGTGTATCTCTGGTAAAACTATGCTTTATTGAATAAGTACAACATGGTTCAACTCGGTCTGACTCAAGTTAGTATAGTAACATGTCAAACCCCAGCACAGCAGTGATTTGTCAGATTGTTTGCTGTAATATCTTAATAACAGAACAAAAAGTTAAAGATAAACCACCAGCTGACTTGTTAGAGGATCCTAATAAAGCATTTGAGACCATGATGAATCATGACAAAAATCTATTCACATAGTATTTTTAGAGAGAAGTCCTATGTAATTCTATGAGCATCAGGGCATCCTGGAGCCCACTGAATGGTCCTCCAGTGGCCAACGGCAGTATTACAGCTTTAAGTTACTTCTGCATTGGCCTCACTGAACAGCCCCGGTCATTGTCCACTGCTCTAAACCCATCTCTCTGTGGAAAGTAAATGAGATGTTGCTGCTTTTGAGAATTTAGTAGGGATGAGCACTGAAATCTAGTAGACACAATCAGTTACCATACTATTCTGAAGTGCATAGTTGTGTAAAATGGTTCTTCAACAAAGACTGACAGAACAACAAACATAATCACTGGGTAGTAGAGGCACAAACCAACCAACCAGATATACAAAGTTTTCTATTTTATAAATGCAGAAATTTTGTACACCTGGATGATCAGCAATATGAGCACTTAATAATGTCATGCTTTATTTTTTATGCTTTAGAGTAACATTTTTTCATCTTGTTAAGTTGCACTTTCCATTTCATCAGTGGTTCTCAACTGGTCTGGCTTCAGGTCCCACCATCGCCCCTTAATGACAAGCTGTGACCCAAAGTCAAGGCAATTGTTCAACTTCTCAAATGTATTGAATGAAAAGATCATGCAGTTTGATCCTGGGACAGCAGAATAGAATATTACAAAATGCCAACACAAAAAACTAGTTTAATGATAAACCAAAACCACCAGCAAGTGGTGATGCTAGAGATGGAAATATTCCCTTTTACTCTCAATTAGCTGCATTTTAATTCAATCAAAACTCTTCACTTCAGTAACTTCAGCATTTTTAACAGACTCAACAGTGCTTTCATGCACAAACATGAAATAAAAATGTCCACCTACTGAGAAGTAGCTTCAAGAAGAATCAAAATACAGTAATGCAATTTTTGGGAAAATATCAGCCAAAATTTTATCTCCTCTAATGGAAAAAAGACATGTTATGAAAGACATAGAACCGGAAGTGAATATCACACACCCAATAGTGAGTCTGCCACTCCCGGAAGTGAGACCCATACCAGTAGCTAGCTAACTAATACCAGAAGCTCCCAACCTGCTAACAACAATAGCTTCAGACAACATCGGTTAACGAAAGCCTACAAAACATGTGCAGCCCACAAAACCCATGCAACACACAACGCTACACCAGAGTTACTCGAGCGGTGATGACACAAAAACAGCTCAATTACCTGCACATGTACCCAAACTATGGTCTACAGCATGTGCTAATAGCAGAAGCTACTAAGCTAGCAACCTGCTAACAACAGTAGCGTCTATAAACACAGCCTACCAGATGCGTGCAGCCCACAAAATGCTCTCGGTCAAGTGTAAACATCAACGTGAACTTTATATTTGCATATTTTCACTAATATAAATACTGCTTCATTTTGTGTTTTTCATTATGGGACCTAAAAACAATGGTACTGGTGACAAGAAAACCAGCGTAATAAGATGTTGCGGCATGTGAAATGCGAGATCATACAAAAACATTCTCGTGGCGCTCGAGTGACCGACCTGGCAAAGGCTTTGATCATCAATGTGCACAATACTGAAGCAGAAAGAAGCTATCATGTCTGTGAGTAAAACTAAGGGAGTAACATAGCTTTTTAAGCAGCGTTAAGTTTGCTATTTAAGTTTAGTTTGTTTCTGCCTCCCTCCGCCTCCACCTCCACTGCCACCACCATCAAGCTTCACCTGCAGCCGTCTCCGTCTCCTCCTCCTCTGGAAAGTGTCTTTATAAATCATTTTAAGAACTAATCTAATGCAGTCTATTGCAGATAATTAACATAACTTCCTTTTCAAATAATAATAATGAATAAATGTGCACATATGGGTGTGTAATACATACTTTATATGGGAGTTTTTGTGGGTCTCAGAATGGATTAAATGGTTTTACATGTATTCCTATGAAATAACCTGTCCTGCCTAACAAATTTTTTGCCCAACGAACGTGATGCCGGAATGGATGAAATTTGTTACCTGGGGTACCACTCCATGTAGCTTTAGCTGAGTACCCACTCATTGAGTATAAAACAATGTCATATTAAAACTATTTAGTCAATTATTCAAGCATTAATCATAAGGCTGACATAATAATCATCAGGTAAAATAAGGTCCTCTGCAGTGGTGAGGGGCTTCTTTAACCCCTTCCACCCAGTTGCCCCGTATCCTGGGGCAAAGTCTAATTTTACAGATACTCATGGCTCCTGCCTTCTAATCAATGAATAAAACCACACATCCTATACACTTCCATAATCACCAGAATCTCAGCTAAAAATGCATCTAAACCAATTTCAGATCAACAAACCACAGCCCACACAACAAGCCATTATGTACAAAGAGTCCAAAGATAACAACTCTGCGAAATCTTTGCTTTTTCCTATACTGTGCTTCATAAACCAAACGTAAATCGATATTTTAACACATTCAATGAAATGAAAGTCGAGCTGAATCCAGCAGTATATAGTATGTATTCGTATTTTTCCACATCTGAATGGATAAAATCGAACACACCATTAACGTGTCCAACACAATCACTATCTATAGGTTCTGAGCTTTTCAACAATATATCAAGCATCCTGATTGGTCAAATCTGTCTAGAAAAAACATGACGTGTAAAGACATCAGACAGATTTGGACTGGTCGCATAGCAACCAGACATTATGCATGGTGCATATGAGCCTATTGCTTCTGGGTTTGTTTTCAACAGTTTTGGTTCATTATGGATCGAAAAACAATGTATTATCCAAGGAAACGCTACAAACTTACTCCAAGCAAGGCTTTAGGGGTATTTTTGAGGATAGTGGTGGTAATGTAGAGCTGAGTGGCTCATTTTCCAATCGCCATATGGACATCGCCATGTTTTCCAAACATATGGACAAAGAACAAAGGATCACACACATCGACCAGAAAACAGGTATTTAGTGGTTGATTTTTATTATAAGCTGTTTTGTTATGAGTGTTATAACTTATTAGAAGACTTATTGACCTATTTATTTATTCACCTGTGCTGAACTGTGCCAAACTGTGCCGACGTGCTCAATTTGCACAGTGCATTTCCGCCTGTACTTTTTTTTTTTAACAAAAACGTGTATCTTTGGCCTGCTTTACACAATTCTCACCAAACTTGCTGCAGTTGTTGTTCATACATTGATTCAATAATTTCTGGCTTTGTAGCCTTCCCTACTGACAAATGGCTTCATATTTGATGTAAATGTGTGATTTTTTTTCAAATGGAATATAGACTTATGTATTTAAAACCTACCGTAACTTACTGTCACAGCCAGGCCAACACCCCCACAGGATGGCACATCTCTGTGTGCCACTGCCAGAAGGTTCGATGTGTCTCACAGCACAATCTCAAGAGCATAGTGAAGATTCCAGGAGACAGGCAGTTGCTCAAGGAGAGCTGGACAGGGCTGTAGAAGGTCTGCTGATGAGTTGAAGACCTGCTCCTCAACTCCACTCCTTTGTGCAAGGAGGAACAAGGTGTGTACTGCCAGGGCTCTACAACATGACCTCCAGCAGACCACGGGTGGGATTGTCTCCAACCAAACAATCAGAAACACACTTGATGAGGGTGCTGACATCCTCTATTGAGCCCTGTGCTCACTGCCTGGCATCATGGAGCTCAGTTGGTATTTGCTATAGAACCCCAGAGTTGGCACCAGCCTCTAGTGCCCTGTGCAGGGTCTGGAGAAACCAAGGAAAATGTTATGTTGCCTGTAACATTGTTCAGCATGACGGATTTGGTGGTGGGTCAGTGATGGTCTGTGGAGGCATGTCCATGAAACCACACATAGGCCTCTGCAGGCTAGACAACGATACCCTGACTGCCATTAGGTACCGGCATGAAATCCTTGGTCCTTTGTCAAGCCCTACACTAGTGCTGCAGGTCCTGAGTTCCTCCTGGGGCATGACAATGCCTGGCCTCAGGTGGTGAGAGTATGCCGAAGGTTCCTGGAAGATGAAGGAATTGATACCATTGTCTGGCCTTCATGCTTGGCTGACCTAAATCCAGTAGAATAACCCTGGGACATTATGTTTCAGTCCATCTGATGCCACCAGGATGCTCCTCAGACTGTCCAGGTGCTAAGTGATGTCCTGGCCCACATCTGGAGGAGTCACCCCAGGACACCATCTGTCGTCTCATTAGGAGCCTGCACCAACATTATCAGGCATGGATACAAACACCTGAGGGCCAAAAAAATTAGTAAGTACTGTTTTGAATTGATACACTGAAATTTCAGTAAAATTGACTAATCTGCTGTATATTTTTTACTCTGATTTTTGGGGTGTTTTTGAATTCAGCCCTCTGTAGGTTGATCATTTTAATTTCTATCAAACAGTGTGACATCCTTTCATTCCTAACACATCGCCCTGTCCATATTAGTATAAATATCTAGCAGGATTTTTATTCTCCTTGAAATCTGATGTGTTTTCAAAGTGTTCATTTTTTTTGTAGCAGTGTAGTGTAATAACCTATAATCCAAATTGAGCACAGTGGTCTGTGCGTATTTTTGTTTGTCCGTGAGCAGTATAATACCACAGTGAAATGACACTTGTGTTGTGCTTAGGCCAAGGGGCCATGATCTACCTCATTACATTCGGGGACACATCCCACTTAATTTTGGAGCTCATCTGGGATTCTTCTTTTTCACTACTGCAAACAGTGCATGATAGGGCACTTGATTGAATTCCAGGACTGTGAGTGCCTTCCACTTGGTCATGCCTTTGTGTCTGGCTTTGGGACATCTCAGATAAAAGCTGCACAATGCAGATAAAAAGGACATCACCACAATGTGTCTCTGCAGCAGCATTAAAAAGGGGCTCTCCAGTTATTCTACATGTCAAACTCAATTTAGAAAATAGTGAGTTTTTTTTGTTGTTGTTGTTATCTATAGCTCTGAAGAACAGTGATGGGCCTGTGTTTGAAGAGCACTTTAAATATCTAGCACTGAATTTTTACAGAGGCCAATGTTTATTTGTCTGAGATGTTTGGTGAAATAAACACTGGTTGTGTTAATTTCATTAGCAGATGTGACAAATACAAGTATTGCACCTATTGACTCACTGTCACCCGACTCCGTAATTAGCTGATATATGTGCTTTGACAGACAAATTAGTGTGGTGTAAGTGTTGATAGACTTGTGTTTTGTTCATGCTGACAGAGTACTGTCCGTGTGTCAGTGTGGCTCCCAGCATGCACTCTGCGTCACACTGAAACTGATTGCGGGCTGTCAGCTCTGCTTGTGTCTGCCTCTTGCCGTCTCTTTCTGCACATCTCTCGCTCTCTCTTGCTGAGCTGTCACCTCCACTAATGTCTCTTTCGGTGACAGCTCCACCCCACGCCCTCCTCTTATTCACTCTCTCCTTCCCATCTCCGTGCTCCTCCCTCACTCACATTCACATTCAATAAACCTCCTCCTCATCAGCCAAACAATCAATAAAGTCAGTCGGTCTTGACAAATTCATTTGTTATTTAATGGTGTGCAGCCTAAGGGCTCAATCTCTCCAATGAGCAGATTATCGCTCTCGTTCTGCTTTTTCTGAACCTGGATGGGGCTCCTCCGTGCCTGTGTTTTGGGACTGCGAGGTCTCTTTGGAATTTGCATTGACATTCAAAGTTCAGTAGCACAAAAACATCTGATAAATATTCAGTACTGGAGAGTTGTTTTGTTAGCACAAAACAACTCTCAAAATAAGAAAATAAGAAGTTGCTTGAGTCTCAGAACAACCAGATGATGATTAAATGGCCACTCATTGACCTGACAAGGTGATCAATCACCAAACCAGACATATGTAAAATACAAGTGTTCATGACATGTGGCTTATAAAGAATGAGGCTATTGGAGAGTTAACAGGCTCTAGTATAAACCCAACTACTAACGGAGTTGGCATTGATTCTTGGGCATTCTGGCTGTAGGTTGGGAAGGTTGTTGAGGTCTTGCATCAGAATTTGCTACAGTTTTTGGATCCTTACAAGTGTCAAATGAAACACAATACATTTTTTGTAGCTCTGTATGTTGTTTTCTTAGCATCAAGCTACATAACATGATTTTTCAGATTGCTGATAAATCTGAGTGTGGCATCAGGTGTACTTCTGAATGGTAATCAACCTGTCAGTCTGTTTTCAGTCAGAGGTACAGCACTTAAGAGGCACCTTCATCATTGAAACTGCATTTAATTGTCTGTGACTCAAAATCTACAGTACATTTCTGCTTGAAGCTTTTATAAAAGGTAGGATTCCCATTCCTCAATACTGAAGATGTTGCGGATTTTCAATGATGAAGGCAGTTATCACTCTGACCTTCTCCTATTTCAATTTGGAAAGCTATTATTGAATGATTGCATTGATAGGCATTTTAAACTGAAACTAGACCAAGAAGCAAGTGTGAAAAACTGCAGTAACTTCAGTGTCCACTGAAGGCTGAGAGACAAAGGGATTAGCCATAGAGTCCCTGGAGAAATATACATGTTTACAGCCTGGTATTAACAATGCATTCTGACCCAGATCATCTTCAAAATTTAATGGGTTGATCCTTGCCCCAAGGGCTACCTTTGGGGCAAAGTGATGGTTTCTGAGCTCTTGGTATTCTTAATGAGAGCCAGTTTCATCAGTGTTTGATGGTTTTCATGGTTGCACATTCAAAGAGATTATTCACATTGACTGACCTTCATTGTTTAAAGTAATGTGGTTCTTTCCATAATATGTATTTGTACAGTGGTGGTATAATCGTAATGGGAATGCTTTCTTGGCACACTTTGGACCTCATAGTGGCAACTGGGCATCGTTTAATCGCCACAACTTACTTCAGTACTGGTGCTGATCAATGTCCATCTCTTTATTACCACAGTGTACCCATGTTACAAGGCTTAAATAATCTCAAGCTGGTTTCTTGAACATGACAATGACTTCACTGTACTCCAATGGCCTCCACAGTCACCAGATCTCAATCTCAATCCAGTAGAGCACCTCTACGATGTAGCAGGATGGTAGATTGAATGTGCAGCAACCGCATAATGCCATCATTGCCAATATGGACCAAAATCCCTGAGGAATGTTTGCAGCACCTTGTAGGATATATGCCATTAAGACTTGAGGTAGTTCTAAAGACAAAAGGTGGTCCAACCCAGTAGTAGCAAGGTGTACCTAATAAAGTGGTCCATGAGTGCAAAGTGCATTAAGAAGGTAAGAAATTGTCCAAATTAACCCTTGATGAGGTGCACCTGCGATTTGAAAACCGTTCCCAGTAACTACCTTGTGAATCTGATGAGAAAATGACATGTGCAAAGGTCTCATCAAATGTAAATTTTAAAACATTTTGGGGTTGTTTCCTACTTAATCCCATAGGAGTTCTTTCATAGTTGGGATGCTTTCAGTATTAATGTACAATGTTGAAAATAATAACGAAAAGGCATTGAAGGAAAAGATGTGTTCAAACTTTTGAGTGTTAATAATAATAGACTGGATTTATATAGCGCTTTTCAAGCCTGCTTCTCAAAGCGCTGACACTGAATCTGTTATTCATTCCACCTACAGCTGTCCTGGGGCAGACTGACAGAAATGTGGCAGCCAATTTTCGCCAACAGCCTCTCCAACCACCACCAAACATTCATTAAGGGCGTACTCACACTAGGGCCGTTTTGGCTCGAGCCGTGCTTGGGCCCACTTCACACCTTTCCAGAATTCTGCG
>JAQQAE010009405.1:0-14628 GCA_029823295.1 Pseudamia nigra
TGATCCGGCCCACCTGAGAACAGAAAGTCTGGATCCGGCCCCAGAGCCAAACTGAGTTTGACACCCCTGCTCTAAACTATACAGAGATTATCACTGACAGTATACATACTGTAAAAAATAATAAAAAATATTTTTAAATATTCATTTAAATACCCCAAATACTGTATACTGCAACAAACAAAATGCAATATAGCTACAATGCACAATGTAAGGGGAAAAACTGCGCATTGTGTTTAAAGCAAGACAATCATGCATAGGGACACAAGACTGCCCTACATATTTGTTTTGTCTTTACTCCTACCCTGCTCACATCCGCTCTATTAGCCAACAGGTGTGTGTATGTTCAAATGTGTTTGTGTATGATATGACTTGAGGGTTCTAAAGGTGTTTAAATGTTGTAGAGGCCTTTGGCCCAACAGTTTGTCGGTGTATCTGTGGAGAAGTGTCATCCACAGTGAGCGATGCCTCTGTCAAATGAAAAACTTCTAAATGTTGCCAAACATCAGCCCTGTCAGCTGTACGAGTATTCAGCACACTTCCTGTGTGTAATAAACACAAATGGGGGGGTTATTTGGCACAAATCCAGCTGAGTGTGTTGTGTTGGTCTGAACTAACGCAATAACCCTGTCTAATGAGGAGACCGCTGGGCTTTGTGCTTCTGCAGCTAAAAGATGAAAGAGAAAGCCAAGAGGAGAGACCCTGACCATGGCGAGCTGGCACAGGGATGCCTAATGAGCAAGCCTGGCTGTTTAGCACTGTCAAACTTCATTACACTTAGCTGAAGGTTACACTCAAACTGCCTTCACTTACTAGCCATGCAGAGGACAGGTGGCCCAATGGCATCTGTAATAGGCCCCTTACTGCCAACTGATGTTTTGATAGGGAAGCCCAGATCATTAATATGATGATAATATATGACAGGCCAGACGGGAGAGTTCTCTTTTCTTTATGGCAGATCTATTTAACTACAGTGGCTACAGTGTTCAGTAACCAGTTTGGTTTTTTCACCCACTTGGCTGCACTTAAAAAACTGTTTTAACCCAGGCTATGATTTTTTTTTTCCACAAAACCTAAGCAAGTAGTTGTCGAAAATTAAGCAAGTAGTTTTGGTGCCTAAATATAACAAAACTGTTAACAATGCAAAATTGAAAATAGTTATTTGAAAAAAAGTAACAAAGTCTAACACAGGAGATGAACACACCACATGTGCATTATATCAGATATTTATATTGCGTTTGGTGAAATACATAACTTCTGTGCGTGTGCATGTTTGAGTGTGAATAACCCGATATCTGTTGCATGGCTATGTTACATTTGGTGCAAAAAACCCACATTGATTCTTTAAGCACTTTAAGCACAAACATTCAGACAGAAACAAAGCAAACAAAATACAAATAAAAATGATACAGTGGGTTGGCCATGGCTTTTTGTCTCAATTGCTGCTAGGCTGTTCCAAGGACAACAGAGAAGGACTATTCAGTATTCAAGGCACTCCTCTCCTCTGTGGCACCAGTCCTTGTGTCTGCTTCAGCAATCATCACTATAGGTGTTTTTTGTTTTTTCGTATTTTTGTTGTAAACATGATTTTTTTTTTTTTTATCTCCAGTGTTCAAAGATTGATATTTGTTGCTTTTAGGAATGATGATAAAACAGCCTTGGTGCCGTGGTTCATTAACTATAGTGGCCATTGAGATGCTACGGTCATACTGTGGTAGCCGTCCAGATATGCAGTGCATAAGTTAAGTGATACACTCTTCTCTCGCTGCAGCTCTTACAAATTCCCCAAGGACTGATGAATAAAGGTTGTGCACATTCTCTTAACAACATAACAAATTCACAGCATTGCTCCTCTCTTCAGAATTAGCTTGTTTTAGCACACACATCACTATCTATCTGCAGGAAGAGTCTTTTGTTTTTTTGCAAAGCCCAGGTATGAAGGTTGAATGCTTGATGGGAAGCTAATGCAATAGTCGAATCACTCTCAAAATGTCTACCGGAGCCATGTGAGTACCGAAGTGCTCCTACATCCACCACGCCTCACGTAGACCTTTATCTTTCTTTTGCTTTCCACACAGGAGCTATTTCAGTCTGTGCACCTGCTCGAGTCCATGCCATGTAGATGTAAGCATGTGATCCTTCCACCCCACTGACCACAGCAAGATGCATGACACACAAGACTCTTTATCTCTTTCTTTTACCTTCACACCCTTTTCATTTCACCCTTGTGTGCGTCTTGACTCATTTCACTTGCTCATGTTGACCTTATGACTGTATATCGTTTTCCACACTCTTTCTCATAGCTTTTTTCACTTTAAATATCTACTCCTTCCCCTCTTTTCTGTAAAGCCTTTTACCCCCTTATACCGGGTCCACACACTCATTCATCTTGGCTACCAGCCTTCTCTGTATATGACATAAAATGTTTTTTTCTCAAACACATGTGAGTCATAGCTGTGAGTATGCTACAGTGGATATGAGATTTGAAAAGTCAGCAGACAGAGGGTTGGCCTATTTGGAAAAAACTACAAACTGGACTGTTTTGCAGTAGACTATATTTCTATTTGTCACATTTTTTTCTTGTCTTACTCATGCATACGTAGGTGTAACTTTTTAATAAAACATTTAAGGGGAATTTCATTAATGTTTGTAGCGCAAAATGACAACATTGCATTTGGAAACATCCTCAGTGTCTTTTGTGAAGTTGTGGGTAGGTTGTACTGCAGGGATCTTGTTAGAGCTTATCTGCATGGCTTTTGATAATAATGAGTGGAAAGGAAATTCACTAAGACAGCTTTTGTGTAAGGATTTGCCAGGGGTTTTTGTGTTCTGTTAAATTTACAACTTTATGTGCTTATGTTGCATGACATACAGTGCCAAACTAATTTATTAGATCACCTATTTGTCTCAAAGATCATCCAACATCATGAAGCGCTTTATTGCACACTTTTTCCTTCTCTGTGAGTTCTTGATGTTTTACCACTTTGAGCAGGAGTGAGGAATTTCCGCGTCAATTACTTGTGTCATACCCAAATTTGAGCTGGCACACTGGACCTGTCTGAGAAGTCAGGAGTTAATTAAGCCACTAAAAGTATTTTTTCTTTTCACGAATCCAAGTAAATGACTTTCATCTAGCATTTGTAATAAAATAAATAATGAAATCAATAGTGTGTGCTACTATTTTTTCTGCTTTTTTGGAAACCTGTTAATTCAAAAATTCATGATAACAACAACCTTTACACAGTATTTTAGCATAGAAAATATCATTTCAATTCAAGCGCTTGCACAAATCAATAGATTAACCATGACAGAAACTTAGAAAATTATTTTGGTAGTTACCAATACTGTTAATTTAGGGTAGCTGTGGCACAAACATGACATTAACAGATGATCGAATAAATTTGTTAAGCTCTGCATGTTGTAATATAGACAAACATGTTTTCCATGAAGTTTCGATGTGTGGGATTTGGTGCCTTCTGGTGGTGAAAATGCAGATTGCCCTTTATCGCCCTGTCCATCCAAGTGAGTTTAGAGGAATGTGTGGTTGCTGCAGAACTGTGCTGGTTCTTACACAGTGTCAGTGTGTGGATTGTTCATTCTAAGCCATCTAGAAACATGGTATAGAGTCCTTCACCCCACCACATGATACACCCACCCCACCCCAGCCCCTACATAACAATGATTTATTCTAAAGCAACAAAACAGAATGAGTCTTTTTCTCAGGTTAATATACTCTAATGAAAATACAAGTATGCACATTATATGGCTTTTCTACAAATAAATCCCTGCAAATCCTAGGCACTGGTACTTTAATTAGTACCTTCACAATTTTTTTCTGAATTTTTTTATTAATCTCTTGTTGGAAATTTCTTTTTTGGCTGCCATGATAACGGCAGCTACACACACTCACACCACCTAAAACATGTTTGTAACTGCGGGGGAACTGGAGTGCCTGAGGGGAACCTGCATGGACACAGTGAGAACCTGCAAAGTTATATATAAATTATAAAATAAGTAAATCACATCTCACATCTTCAGAGAGTTTCATTACACTGTATGTCCCTCAGACATGTTCTCATTCCTACTGCCCATTGGCACCACTGAGTGACTTGGAACATTAACGGCTGGTTAAATGCGGTGGTAAAAATGTGATGAAATTCAAAATGATGGCTGCTGACACATAGTCACACTTTCTTATTGCAGTAACAGCAGAACTGGGTGTTTCAGTTCTTTAGAGTTAATGCAGAAAATGGACGCTTTTGTCTGAATACCCATCAGACCTTTAAAAGCACATTAGTGCCTGTCTGAGAACCGGAATGATGTGGTTGCTTTTGTTTCTTGTTTTGCCACTATGTGTCTGTGAATGCTTCACATAAAAACTTTGAGTTATTTCATTAGGTATAGTACATGCACATTATTTATATGCATAACTAGTTTTTTATCCATGCTTGATGCTTTTCTGGGCACATATCTTGAAAACCGCTTTCTCAAGTTGCCAGTCCTAAACAGCATAGACAAAGATTAGCATATAAATTAAAACTTGATGGAAAAGTACACAAAAATGTCACTTTCGTTATATAAGTGGAGTTGAACGTTGTCTATAATTGCCTTGACTCTAAAGTAGTAAACACTGACTTTAATATTGTTTACTACAAACATGCACATTTCATTTCAGCAGAGTAAAAATCAACTTTTTATCTTTAGTCTTTTTTTCTTTTATCCTCCAGTGACCTTCATGTTGCAATGAGTTCAGAGAGTGAACCACTTTTTTCAGCTGTACGTATACTGTGTACATCCCGGAGAATGAAATTACTGAATCCTTCTTCATCAGTTGAAGTGAATTCTAATTTATCCATACTTCATTTCACTTCACTTTGGTTTGACATTGAAGTTGTTTTGAAAGACCAGGCTAATTTATTAAAGAAAAGCTGAGTGGTATCAGCTTTAATGCGTACTAGGAGGTAGTTTGGATAATACATCATTAAAGTAGACATTTTCAGAGATATGCCCCTAAAAATACTTTTTTTTGTTTTTAATATAGGATTGAAATAAGGCATGTGTCAGTGAACAATGAATACTATTTTATGAACACGGCATAGAAAAGCAGTCTTATTTGGGACAATTTTGTTATGTCACAGCACTCTGTGACCATTTGCATATTGTCATAACTCTGTGTTATGACAGAAACAGTTTGGTGTCTCCAGTCAGTCGTGCTGCTGCAGCTACATGCACTGCAGGGAGTCATGCCTCTACTTCACACTAAGTTATTTTCCCACCATGTCAAATTGTCAGATTGTGTAATGTAGATAGTGAAACAACATGTAACATTACTGTCTGCTGCAGCTACAATAAGGTACATTAGTACTTTTAACACAAGTGAGTGGGCCTCTGGGATGACACGGTTAAACTAGACACTTAAAAAAAAAAAGAATGAATGACACAACACTCAAGGAAATATTTAAGTAGCAGAAATCTTTAGAAATACTCAGAATTTCCAAATAGTCATCAGACTCTTTAATACATCCTGACCATGAGACACCGGCATCAGGTGCTGAAGAACGGCGATGACAATTGGTTTGGATAATTGCACAACCCATTTATTCTCAGAGGTTCTTTTCAGAGTAGTTTTCAGAGGGAATGTGCTGACCCGCAACCCTTTTTCAATCAAATCAAGTTGATGCACAGTGTTGCTTTTCACACTAAGCCACACATGGTACTTTCACAGAAGGCGTCCCAACATTTAAAGGTGACATGGGGATTAGCTCTAGAATACAGAAACTCTAATTTCTGTCAGTTGTTGTCATTTACAGTGAACAGTCTCTTCTTTTTCATCAGTAGAGACATTCAGTCATTCTCACTTTCTTACATGTTCCCTGATTTTGAAACATGGAAATCATCTCAGCATGGACACACTCCTCTAAAATGATGAAACATGCAGCCAGTTGAACCATCTAATTACATCCCGCACAAGCCTTCATGGGAACCATCATCAATTAGCTGCTTGTGAGAAAAAGGACGGTTGCATAACACTTTTTTACATGCATGTGCTGATGATTTGTTTTACTCATCTGCATGTTTTATCGCAGCAGGACATTCAGAGGCAGGTGCTGTGTTGTGATGCACATTTTCTTTTATATCTTATTTGTCAATGCAAAAGAGCTGGTTTAATTTAAGGGCTGGTCTTGCTTTTGTACATCAATCAAGGCAGATCAATGCTGATTAATTGGCCTGCACTTTGTGAGTTGGTATGCAGCATGATAAAATAGAAAGTCTAAACAGCAGCCAGAGTGTCCTCCTCAGTCCACAAGTGTCCCTGTGTCTCTGCAGGATGTGGACTATAGATTTGCTGGAGTTAATCCCTATGATCTCAGAAGTGGCCTGGCTCAGGCCGCAGCTGGGACGGGGAGGGCTGCTGATTTATTCCACAGGGGTACGGATGAGGGGGAGGACAGCTAGGACATTGTGACACATGGAATAAAACATTTCACACTTTAATGGATATTCATGGTATGAATGTATATGTTTGGGAGTTAGATTTTTGTGGATGCACAGAGCAGTAGACTCATAATAATTTCTGTCAGCTGCGGTAATTCTTGCTTAAGTTTGCAGAGCCCTTAAGGCTTTATGTATTAGAAAGAAAAGTTGTAACAGCTTGAGGGAAAATTTATATTTTAATATAATTTAAATATTCATGATTTATTTAATACAAATGTATTCCATTCACCTAGTGTCACAGAAGATGCTTTTGTAATGTAATGTCTGCTTGTGTCTCCCCTTTGTCTGTCTGATCGAACAGTCCTGCCTAAGATGTAGCTTTGTGCCACCAACACCCTTGAACTGGTGGCCCAGTCAGTGTATTGACTTAATTCAATACATTGACAATCGTTATCCTCTGCAGGGTTACAGAGGCCGCATCTGGACATGTTACGTAACCACCTCTACCCCAGCCTCAGCTCGTTGCAGTTTGCTCTCCTCCCTTTGCCTCTACCTCCATCCACCACACTCTGTTTAAACCTCAAATATTATCACTAAGTCCTCTGTTGACATTTTACCAATGTAGTCATTCGGTAATTTCACCTACCATATGCCCTGATTCACCTGTGGCCATTCATAGCGCCCTCTCCTTTCTAATATCCACTTCAATCAATATGTAATAATGAGGCGTTGTCTCAGTTACGTTAAGAGTCCGGCCGCATCCTCCACCTGAGCATGAGATAGAAAGAGAGAAAGAGAATTGAACCTAAGCTATTAGCGTTGTTTGCTCATTGCTCAGAAAACCGCTAAAGATGTGGAGAGAGCAAAGTACAGAAGTCTGGAAGCTCCTTGCTCCCCTCCTGCTACCACAGGTTGTTGTCAGCAGCTGAAGCAGAAATAGATTTGGACTGTAGACAGCTCATCTGAAGAAGCATGCCCCTCATCTTCCAGGGTAGATAGTTGGAAACAGTTTTAAAAGTTTCTCCAATTTCCACTGTATTTTTGACACTTGGGAAATATTTTTTTAAAGAACTGTCAAAAAATTTCAGTTCAGCCAGCTGTCTAAAAGAACATTCAGCTTCCTTTACCATATGCCGGGTAAAATCCTTTCTCATTATATCCATAAGTACCCCATCAAAGTAACATAATACACTATTTTACCTTTTTAGAATACAGTCACCCCTACATTGGATACTCTGTACACTGCAATAAACCTGTATCATTAGTAAAATGATGACACCTTTTCATGCCCCATTTATTACCCCTATATGGGTTATGCAGTTCTAATTGCCCCATTTATCTGGAAGCAATTATGGTCTATCATTGTACTAGTATAATCCCCCTTGGCTATTCACTCATTCATTTTTGGAGACAAATAGAAGTTAATTGCCCACAGCTAAGGGATGGTTGATGCTGTCCACACTTCATCAGGGCCTGGACTAGCCATGAGAATGACTGGAATTATCTTCAACACCCTTATCATTGGACGACATAAAGCTAGTAGAATTGCCTCTGTCAGTGAAGTACAAAACATAGGTCTTCTCAGCTCAGTTAGAAGAATTGCATCTGATTGAACAATGTAAACAAATTTGTATATAAATAGAGTAGGTTTAAAATGGCAGTTCTGCTCCTACTGAGTATCTCAATCTTCTGTCTTTGTGGTAAGATCTGTCCTTAGGTTTGTTATTTTATTAAAATGTATTCAAAGGTGCACAAAAACGGTGACCCGCTGCCTCTGTGGATATAAATCAAGGGTCTGCAACCTGTGGCTCCAGGGACACATGTGGCTCTTCAGCCCCATAATGGAAGTAACACAGTACAATAAATCAAAATGTACATAATAAGCACTGAATAAACAGAGAGGTGAAAAAAAAACAAAGTAAATAATGAACAAAAAATGTGACAGTACTGAAGAAAATACCCCATAAAATCAGCAAAATAATCAACAAAGTAACAATAAAGGTGCTGTCTATGACGTTGGTAAACTAGCTAGTAGTCGACCTTTGTAGCCATCTGCTATAAATGTTTGTACAGGTGACCTGCCGTTCAACACAGCTTATAACCTCACAGGTGTGGAGTTGGAAACAAAGGTAACACTACCGTTGTAGCGTTAGCATCTGTAGCTTATTGAACCACAAGATGCCTGAGGAGAGACAGCCTGCATTTCAGATTCCTTCAATATCACACATGCAAACATACTAGCTTGACAACTGTGAAGTTGTAAGCCATGTTGACTGGCAGGTCACCTGTTTAATCGTTTATACTGGTTCGCCATGAAGGGCTACTAGCTAGTTTGCCAACATTGTAGACAGCACCTTTAAACAATATAATAAATAAAACAAACAAAACAAACAATACTGAAAAAATGAAGAAAATGAAAACAAGCAAAAATGGCATTAACTGAAGAAGATAAAGTTAAGGCAAATCTGAACAAAAATAATCCAGAAAAATGCATGAAATAATGAGGAAAACTGACAAAAATGTACTAATATGAACAAAATAGTAAATTAACAATAAAAAAATGAACACAAATTACTACAATAGTTAGCAACACTAAGAAAATATGGACAAACACTTAGGGCACAGGTGTCAAACTCAGGCCATGGAGGGCCGCGATCCTGCAGGTTTTCTGTCCAACCAGTCACTAAAGCAGCCGATTTCACGGATTAGCTCCTCCCCTCAATTTGAAGGAGCGTTGATCAGTAAGCATCAGTAAGTTCAACGGCTAATATTAGCCGCTAGCTTACTGATGGTTAAACTTCACCATGCAGTGTCAAACAAAGTCATATTATGGTGTTGTTAGTGTAAACACTTACCCACAGCTACAGTCGAGTGTATCTCATGTATGACTATGAACATATTGATTAAATAGAAGATACAAAAGTCCAAATCAGTCCAAATGCATCACCAAGCTGTTGCTATAGTGACATATCAATAAAAGATGGACCACCACGTTACTTATTAGAGGGTCCAAATAAAACGTTTGAGACCATGATGACCCATGAAAAAAAAAATTTGGCTTAGTATTTTCAGATGGAATCACATGTATCTCTATGGGAAAAAAGCTTCTTGGAGCCGGACGATCAGTTTCCCAGCAGCCAAGTTGTGGGATTACAACTTAAAGTTACTTCTCAATGAGCCTCACTGAACAGTCCTGGTCGTTGCCCCATGGTTACAACTCACCCCATCATGTGTTCCAACCCGACCCAGTACAGGGGTAGGTTATAACAACGGAACAGCCTGTATTTGACATGAAGCCACGTGGTCTGTGATATTCATGCCCGGTTTTGAAATGGTGCCATTTGTAGTCAACAAATGTGGATATTTTATATAAAAGTTTGTTAACTGTTGCTCAAAAATTCAGTCAGTTACAGGGTCTGAAGCAAAAGGGTTAAAATCTTCCTAAATTCATTCAGACTGAACCTTTAAATGTAAATATAAAGGGCTCATTCTAAGGTACCAAAGGAGAGGAATTTTGATTTCCAGGTGTGTATCCTCTAATTTGATCAATATTATGTTCCATTTTTGCAGTCAGAGCCATTGCATCTTATACATTGGACCTTTTGTAGGAGGTGTAATTTTTTTTAGCAATATGCTGGATATGCCGCAAGAATACTTGTTTTCTAATAAATCTGAGACAGTGAAATACTGATCAGAAATGCAGAATTTAAACAGTTTGTCAACTACCACTCCCATCCCTCCCATCCCATGTTTGGTCTTGTCTCCAGTGTCAGCAGCCTGAGTCATGCCATCACCCAGCCACACTGTGACACAGTGGCTTGGTGGTGGCAGGAGTCTTACACTGCCTGGAGACTGTGCTGGGAACACCAACGTAGACAACAGGTGTCAGAGATGAACCTTATCTTAAAGGCCAGTAGATCAAACTTCCAACCAAACACAAGTTGTTGTTTGGCTCTTCTTTGGAGCTGAGTAATAATGGTAGTGTATATTTTTATCTCATTGCTTGTGTTATCAGGTTTCCCATCAAAGCCTCTCTCTAAAAATGTCTTTGAAATTAAAGGGTGATTTTTTTTTCCTGCATTCAGGTCAGTATTTAAGCTGTGGGAGCATAGCTGTTCATTAAAGTACATAACTCTGCATATTCATTGAAGCCCCTCTGGGATAAACACACAAAGCTGGTCTCAGTGTGTCTGTGCTGATGTTCTTTTCTGAGGTGATTTTTAGGTTTTTACCTTAGTGCAACTTCATCATCCACAAGCTCATTCATGAGTGAGTCTCTATGTGTTTCACAGACACAGATATTCACAGAGTAAACACGCTTTCATTTTTTCACCCCGACATATGTCGCTACGAGAAGTGACAAGTGACGCTCAGAGCATAAGCTACTGTATCTACTGAACACAAAGAGGGGATTGTTTACAGGTAAAATGTCTCTGAATGTGTGTATGCTAAACTGAGTCCATATGCTTCCTGAGATAGGTTGTGTCTATGCATAATTCAGGTTGTCACAGTTATTTAAACAGAGAGTTGGAGAAAATGGGATTCACAAAGGACTGTAGGAGCTGAAAAATCTGAATCTCCTTTCATGGATCCTTCGATGTGCTGCAGATGTTCAGGTGATGCTGAGTAAGAACCTGCATCATCCATTGCTACATGCCACCCAATAATGACTACTTTGCTAAAAACAAGATATTTACTCAATGCTCTGATCAAATAAATTGATTGTACAGTATATGATACTTTGGCTTTGATGCAGCCATTCCTCTTTTTGTGCAAATTGCACAGAATCTCTGCTTCTGCGTGACAGTCTGGTGTTGCTGTAGTGGGAGTACTAATTGGAAGTCAAATTTCAGTGAAATTTCAAAGTTTACCAGGCTTATTAGGGCTTTCTGGTCATTTTATCAATTTGTTTATTTAAACATTCAGTTAACTTTATGAAAAATCCTACTAGGACATTCTAATGGTGTATCTTTTAAAGATACTGTGAAAATCCATCTTTTAAAAGTTTTGCAGTATTTCTAACCTCTAATGTAAATTAAAAGCGGTGAAAATGTGAACTTTTGAGAAATCCTGCAAGCAAGATGGGCAACAGAAAAAAATCAAGTCATTTTGAGTTTGTAAGACTTGTAACATCACAAGTAAACCAGTGATTTGAAGTTAAGGTGCCTTAGTTCCACCCCCATCAGCCAGTACCCTATTTTAAATTTGAATATTTAGAATTTAGATTTTGAAATATCACAAATTACAACCAGTCATATTCAAGTTAGTTGCACACTGATGCAGCTGGAGAGAAAGTGAAGAGGCAGTGAAGACCTGAGAGTAAGAATAGTTAAACTAAAGTCCTTATAGTCATTAGAACACACATTAGTTGCCAGCACAAAATGCATTCCAACATAAACTTCATGTAAGTACATTCAGTTTTTTTTTAAAGACCATTCAATGCAAAATATACTGTATGCTTATATGTGTAGCGCTTACCTTTTGTCACTAGGAATTTCTGAGTAAAATTATAATTCAATGTACATTGTTCTGCAAAGCAGCATGGGATCATTTGAAATATTTATTTATTTGCAGATGTGACACTGGCAACAATCATGCTTACGGTGGAGATTAGAGCTTCATTTGATCATTTTGAATTTCATTCTGTGACTTGATTTCACATTTTGTCAACAGAATATCATGTCATTACATTTGTAATAATGTGGCAGGGAACCAAATGAATACAATTATTCATTTCTTTCAATGTGAACATTTGATATAATCAACATACATCAACAAAATGTTTTTTGGCTATTTTAATGTGCTAAAAATGTTACTATTATATTATACTACCTTCATTGCACACAGAATATTTGAGTTGTTTTTGGTCTGTGTATGAGATTTTCTCTATTTTTACAAATCTTGTCATGCTGCCGGATGGTTACGATACATATCCAGCCACCCGCATTCTTTATAAATGACACAATGAGATTAAAATACTCAAAGAGATTCTTTTGGTTCCAATGAGATTAAGTTGTCTGTTTGAGGAAACAAGCCAGCATGGTTTTAACAAATCATCATACTGTTCTGCACCATCTGCCTTTGTGCCCTCAGACCATCCTGCAGCGCTGTTTGCACTGGATCTGCCCTACCTACACTCTATTACATAAGCTGCTGTTATTCAGCAAACATTTTCCCGTCCAGGTTTCCACTCACATGATCCCAGTGTCCCCAGGAAGAGAAAGAGACATATAGGCTTGGGTCTCTCTCTCTCTCTCTCTCTTTCTCCCTGTGTGTGTTTAAAAGACAGAAATGACTAAATGCTGAGAATAGCTCTGCCGAGGGGCTCAGGCATATGGTAGCCTGTGCTCACGATGTTAGTGTAGTGCATGGTGCTTACTGGCGGCCACACACAGGGCTCAAGCACGGCATCCTGCATGGTCTTCGTCTCTCGCCCCCCCCCTCTGCAGCCTCACCCTGCCGTATAATCTGTCTCTCCTCTCCTGTGTCGCTCCCCTCCTCTCTCCAGAAAGCGGGAGAAAGAGACGGTGAGAAGGGCAAAGCAGAAAGGGTAGGATAATGCCGTCAGTTAATTTCTCGTCTCTGCTCCGTCTGACAGCTACATTCTGTCAGGTGTGCTGCTATTTCTGTAGCAAGGATTTGGAGTGCACCATTTATTACTGCAGCATCAAGTTCCACTCCAATGCAGTGTGAGTGGGTGAAGACGGGAGATACAGCAGACAATGAGATAATGTTTAGAACAGACTTGAAGAAAACGTATATTTACAACAACAAATCCAGAATCTACTGGTCTGTTTAGTAAATTAGATCATTTTCTCCCTAATGACATGTAAGGAGCCCCATTTTAAGATGTTGACTAATTTTTTATGCTTTTGCTTTGTTACACTTTATTTGCATCATCGCTGTGCTGGAAATATTTCAAGCTTTTTTGCTACGTTTGCTTGTTATCTGTCCCAACAACATTTACATTTGAGATGATCGAACTTCTAATGTGATCTGTATTGTCTATTCAGTAAACATACACTTAACGGCTTGGTATGAGATCGTCCTCTCAAATCAATAATAGCAGTTTGATGATAGTATGTGTCTTTTCACTATCATTGCCAATGAAAATCTATCTGGCAGCAGTAATGTTTGTAGATTGTTGGTGCTCATCTCTTTTATTTTGCAGGTATATGTTGCAGACCTGTTTTGTGATGACAGAATGTGCCGGCGGCGGTGAAAGAAATAGCACTAATTATGTCGTTATTCAACAGCACCGAGCAATAACAGCTGCCAGTTTGGACTGAAAGCTTACTGTATGTGGCTTCTTCAAAAGCAGCGCAATTTCATCATTTTTTTCTTCAAATTTCTTTGTTTTTGCCACTGTCAAACAACTTGCATTGATTAGGGAAAGGCGTTTTTTTTATTCTACCAAAGATATGCCAATTAAAGAGGGATGGTTCTCGATCGTGACCGTTTCACCACTGATGAAACTGTAATAACAGGTATTGTGCGGTATCTTCTTTAAGCTCTGCCATCACCCAGCATTCTCCCAATGTTCATGGTTCAGTGCAGTAGATGTCGTAGCTGTGGTAGCACAGATTGCAGGGCGAGGGATGAATTGTTGCAATGATGAATTGCACCAAAATAGGTTTGAAGTCTTCTGTTTGTTCACTTAAGCTGTGCACAGGAAAAACTCACACACTAGGCAGGGTGTGTGAGTGAAAGCTCAAGCTAACGAAGAAAGGTTTCAGTATTTAAGCATAGGGGAGATTGTGTCACAATCCTTAGCAATGTTCAAGATAAGTTTTTTACAACAAGGAAAAAAAATAACGAGGCAGTAAGTTTTTGACTAGGTCCATCTCCTCTTGTCTCGAAGGGCACTCACACACGTTTACTGATTTTTCATCTTTTAACAAAGCAGTCAGTCATAAAGGTTACAGGAATTGGTTTCAACCAGGTCTCTAGCTGACAACAGTGTTTGACAAGTTACATAGGTTTAGCTTACATGAGCATGTAGAAAAGTACCGTATTTTCTGCACTATAAGGCACACCGGATTATGAGGCGCACCCTCAAAAAATGACCCATTTTTGGTTTTTTTCCATACACAAGGCACACTGGATTATAAGGCGCATCGAATAGAAGTGACAGTAGTGGCTGCGGTTGCGTTATGCATCCACTAGATGGTAAACACGTAAAAGAAACAGTCTGAT
>JAQQAE010009406.1:0-14626 GCA_029823295.1 Pseudamia nigra
ATTGATCTAACTCAAGTGAAAGCATAGCATCCAGACCCCCCTTTCCATAAAGTTGACCCCCCCCCCAAAAAAAAAAAATCACATTGTAAACCAAATCATCTTTCATTCAAATAGCACAGTAACGTTTGTTGAAGGCATAATAAAAGTGGTACTACTTGAAGCCACATTGTTTGACATTTATAACTACTGAACCCCCCCCAGCCAAATCTGTTGCGGCAGCACCAAGGGGCAACAACGTGGGCTGTTCAGTGAATCCAAAGCAGAAGTAAATTTATGTTGTAATCCCAACGCTTGGCCGCTGGGGAACCGATAGTCCAGCTCCAAGAAGCTTTTTTCAGATAGAGATACATTGGACTTCTATCTGAAAATACAAAGTGAATCATTTTTTTTCATGGGTCATCATGGTCTCAAACATTTTATTTGGACCCTCTAATAAGTAATGTGGTTTAATTGACATGTCGCTGTAGCAGCAGCTCGCTATAGCAAAGTAGGACTGATTCAGACCTTCGTATCTTCTATTTATTCAATATGTTCATAGTTCATAGTTATACATGAGATACACTCGACTGCAGCTGTGGGAACCGTAAGAGTTTACACTAACAACACTGTGATATGACTTTGTTTGACACTGCGTAGTGAGGTTTTACTGCAACAGTAAGATAGCGGCTAATGTTAGCTCTACCATGTTTTCCTTGGCATGAACGCTTCGTAAGCCCCACTGCCACTCGTCCAAATATGGTTACATCTTGTTTTTGACTCCAACATGCCGTCCAGGAAGTGACAAGTCGATTGGCCTCAAAACAGCACTTCAGAAACCAACGGGTGACATCACGGTCACGGCAGTCATTTGTTGGATTATTTGCCACAATATCTTAAGAACGAAGCAAAAAGTTCAAGATGGACCATCACATTACTTATTAGAGGGTCCAAATAAAACATTTGAGATCATGATGACCCATGAAAACAATTTCTTCACTTACTATTTTCAGATAGAAGTCCAATGTACTGTATCTCTATGGGAAAAAAAAACTTCTTGGAGCTGGATGATCGATTCCCCAGTGGCCAAGCGGTGGGATTGCAACGTAAAGTTATTTCCGCATTGGCCTCACTGAACAACCCCAGTCTTTGCCCCTTGAGTTGCACACAGGTGAAAATGCTTGTTAATACATTTCTTATGCTAGCAATATGTTAAGGTTTATGTTATATGAATAGGTTTTTCTTAAGCCGGCCACACACAGAGAAACACGACTCATCTCAACTCAATGCAACTGGAAATCGGCTTGATGTGCAGCGGTTCCCGACCCAGATTTTTCAGTCTTGACGACGTCCCAACAGAAATCGTGCCGATTCAACATGTTGAATCGCCAGGACTCAAGTCTTGGCAATGTGCGGCGGTCATGACTCGACTAGGCGACTTTTATCATTGGTGGACGTGTGTTACAATGCAATCACTGTTTACTGTCAAAAATGATGCCAGTTCTCAGGCATGCGTCATGCTGCCAATCTGCAGCTGTGTGCGAGGTTCCTTCAATCATGACAGAGATGTGTCGCATTTCTCTGTGTGTAGCCGGCTTTAAGCCTCATTAAGACTACCGTGTTATAGCCTGTTATAAGAACTAAAACTAAGGTGATTTAATAGTAGCTAGTATTTTATTTCAGTGGCCTTCAAGACAACAGGAACAAATGTGACACTAGATATCAGACACTGGCAAGCCATTTCCAAGCATTCACCACTGACAAAGTTAAACCTAAATCTAAACACTATAAAGTAAGTCACAATAGATAGAAACTGAAAAAGAAATTAACTACAACCTCATGTCAGCCTAAAGTTCAATGGCTCCTTGACCGCTGACCCAACGCTATTCATCTTGGTGTAATCAACTCACTGTCCATCAACAGTAACAAATAACACAAAGCATATATATGTCCACTATGTAGGAGAATAAAAGGAGAAAAACAAAAAAAATGGTCAAAATAATTCAACTTCTTCTTTTCCTTTCGGCCATTCCCTTCAGGGGTCGCCACAGCGAATCATCTGCCTCCATCTCACCCTATCCTCTGCATCTTCTTCTCTCACACCAACTACCTTCATGTCCTCCTTCAACTACCTAGATCTGTCAAAATGGTAAATCGTAAATGTTCTGTATCTATTGCAGTAAAAATAGAAATACTGTGCCACACAGTGGTTTAGCAACGCAGGTTTAAAAATGTAATCAATTTTATGAATGAATTCTCCATCACAAATGAACTGAAGTAGAGATTTAGCCTTGACAACTGTTTGTTTACATGCAAACTAGATCACTTTAAAATGACAGTACTCTGCGCCTGTAAGCCCCAATGCTATCCAATAGGATATGTCCAATACAGTAATAGAGATCACTGCATCACCCATTAGTTTCTGAGGGACCATTTTGAGGCCAATCAGGTTGTCACTTCCTGGATGACATCTTGGTGCCAAAAGCAGGATGCGACCATATTTGGAGAAATGGCAGCAGAGCTACCAGAGCGTACCATGTCAGGGGTCTCACGGGAAAGCTAATACTAGCTGCTAGCTTACTGACATGGTAAATCTTCACCAAGCATTGCCAAACAAAGTCATATTATGGTGTTGTCAGTGTAAACACTTACACTTGACTCCAGTTGTGGGTATCTCTTGTAAAACTTTGCTCATATTTAATAAATAGAAGATACGAAGGTCCGTGCTCAGCTAGCATGTTGCGTTACCATAGTGACATGCCAATCACATCCCAGCACAGCAGTGATTTGTTGGATCATTTGCAGTAATATCTTATAACAGAGCAAAAACAAAGATGAACCACCAGATCACTTTTTAGAGGGTCCAAATAAAACATTTGAGACCATGATGACTCATGACAAAAATGTATTCACTTAGTATTTTCAGAGAGAAGTCCAATGTAACTCTATGGAAGTCAGGGCTTCTTGGAGCCCAGTGAACGGTGCTCCAGTGGCCAACAAGCGTTTTACAACTGTAATATACATTTAAAATAAAAATGTCAATTTGAATAGTTTGTATGTAAAGTTTATCATGTAATTAACATACAATGTTGATATTGATATTAGTACTGTATCTGTTGACAAGGTATGTTTAAAAATGACAGTGGCACAACCCCCTCCTCACTGTACCTATAACGTGTTCAAAATAAAAACATAAATATGAACAAGGGCTCTTCACTCTGGGGTAACTTGTTGCCGTAATCACTGCTTTTTGAATTATTTTGCCTTTTTTGGTGTATTTGTTATTTTGCCTCAATAAGAGGGAGTGGCTCCTCACTCTGGGGTAATCATTGACCTTTTATTAATTGTTTTATCTTACTTTACTTATTTGTTGTTTTTGCTGCAATCAGAATGAAGGGCTCTTCACTCCGTTTCCCCAATTGCTGCCTTTTATTGGTTATTTCATCATTATATATTTCTACTTATCTATTGTTTTTCACAACGATCAGAGTGGGGGCTCCTCACTCTGGGGTTACCCACACCTCAACTTGTAACTTGTAACTGACGCATCTTGGGGCAACCCCAATTGTTGTCTCATTTATTTATTTTATTGTTTTGATACATTTTATCCAACCTTATGTATCCAACCTCTGTAATCAGATTTTGTTATTCATTTTATGCTCCTGCTTGCTTCTCATCTATATTATAATAGCGAAGTGGACTTGCATGTGTGTGTGTCCACTTTATAAGTTGGAAATTGGGCAGAGTTGACCACTGACCTTTCACATACTTACGTATTTTGGGTCAAAGATCAAGGTAGCAAAAAGGTTTGTCAATTGGACCAATATTTTTTGAGAAATAAGTGATTTACCATTCTGACGCATACAGGTACAGTTCCTGATGTTATCATAAATGCACTGATGCATTCAGGTACACTTCTTAATGTTATCATATATGCACTAATGGATTCAGGTACACTTGCTAATCTTCTCTTTTTTTCTATATTGTAAAAGCGAAGTGGACTCTCTGTACAGTACATTTATGTGTTTCTGTCTGCTTTATAAGATGAAAACTGGGCAGAGCTGAGCCTTTAACGTTTCATATACTTACGTATTTTGGGTCAAGGATCGCGGAAGCAAAAACGGTTTGTCAATCAGACCAATATTTTTGGAGATATAAGTGATTTACCTCAAAATACATTCAAAATACACATAGCTACTTCAAAAATAACATTACCCACTTCACGCACAGGGTGAAAGTGTCACCTTCTGACTCAAACTTATCCTTTGTACCGGAACGAAGACAGTTCCCAGTCAGTTTAGCTACTCTATGACCATCAATAAGTCACAGGGACAAACATTTGACAAAGTAGGCATTTACCTGTCATCTCCAATATTTTCACATGGACAGCTATATCGCTTTTTCCAGAGCGAGGTCACTTGCTGATGTGTTTGTGAAAATTGATGCAACTTCAAAACAAGGACTCATAGATAATACGTTAATAACAAAAAAACATTGTCCATCCTCAACTGCTATGAACAGTAAATCAGAAGAAAGCCCTTAACCTTGCCAGTTGTCAAACATAACATCAACTACAGTAAATGTGACAAATAATACGTATGATTATTCACAAAACTTTTTCTCCTTAATTTGAGTCAAAAATCATTATACAAATTTATAGTATTTTATGACCACATTTTAAAAAAAATCAGCTCCCCCATTTTATAAACACTGCCCTTTCTAGAACCCGTGGATTCCCACAAGCCAACACGCTAGTTTATTCAATAAATCACAGAACTGCATCTAAGGAGAAAGTGGTGGATTTTCACTTCTTCTTAGGTATGACGCAGAGGTGGGACAAAGTCACTGTTTTGCAAGTCATAAGTAAGTCTCAAGTCTTTGCACTAAAGTATCGCGTCAAGTCCCAAGTCAAGACAGACAAATCACGAGTCAAGTCGAAGTCCTTAACTTTCAGTCTCAAGTCTAAATCTACTCATTACTAAATATACAGCAATTCCATTTTAACAACAATGTCAATATATTGAACTTACACAAATCATGAATGTGTTTTAACATTTGTATTTATTTAATAGAATGAGTTCAGTCACACAAATCCAAACACAGAAAAGTAGTGATGACAATGCACTTCCAGCTGTTAGCACTATTAACAAGTACCACAACAGATGCAACTAAATTTTATTCAATCTTGTATTGTTTAAACAGTTCCAGATTGTGTAAACATTTTTCTTATTACAACAGAAAAAAAGAAATTTAACTGATATTTCTCCATCCAGTCTACATTAGATCAAAAAAACACTATACCTTACACTTGTCTAATCTGGACTAAATTACAAAGAAGACTAAAGACTCAAACAGTTTCAGATTTGCAAAAGCACAATTTTCCCCCATCCAGACCACATTTGACAGATTGGAATTTACTCTTTAAAAGATATTATATAAAAGGTAAAATTAATGTGTCCATTTTTGTTTTCAAATGAGAGAACTCTACAAAACCATATGTTTCACCATGAAATAGAATGATGTGGAATTATACTGAGAAGTGTAAGATCAATCAAATGAAATTACCCTATTTTTCAAATTTCAGAAATAGAATAAAATTTCCACACATCTAATAAGTTGCTGTATTAATGATTATTGATTTGGACTTGGTCTAAGGTGTGGTGTGGAACATGAAATATCAGTGAAATCACCCTTCATACTGTTTTTATAAACAAAACAAAGACGTAACATATCTCAAACTGTGTTTAAACAGTGTATAGATTTTCAGCTACAATGGCCAACATGTCTTTATACAGTAATCATGTAATCATGATCATATATAATTATTCCCTCTACCCAGGGGGTTATAATTACTTTTGTTTGTCTGCTTATCAGCATTATGAGTGTTACAGGGGTTGTTGCATGTGAACTCTGTTGTTAACTGGTAACTTAACTTATGTTCAGTACAGCATATATTGGTCCGGGTCTTTTTGCCTGACATTATGTACATTAGAGCATTCACATTTCTTTAAGTTACATTTTGCTTGGGGTAAATACTGTAGGAGAGCAGAGCATCCTGTGTCTAATGAAAAGTTTTAAATTACACGTTATTTGATTTAATATGAGCCATGTTCAGATTCAGACTGAAGTTAACAGTTAACACTAAATCCAAATATTACACACAGCTGCACTGATGATTTAAAGGCTTTGGACAGAAACGTTAGGAGAGGCGAATGACTTTTGCGGTGGAGCATAATTTAATTTGTGTTGTCAGAGAGTCAGCATTTAACACGGTCATGATCTCTGAAACACCGGCCAGCACATCGCAGACAGGCGGAGGTACAAAACTTTCCCCTTCACTCCGATAAGGATTCTCATGATGGTAATTTCCAGCTCAAATGATTTAACAAGATACCAAGCAAATTTACTTGTTACTTACCTGTTAAGCTACGGTTAGTGTAGTTATAGCTTGCAAACTATTAATATACTTCGACTTACCGGTCTTTGTGCAGCTTCAAATAACAAAGTTGCTGCATCTCCATCCATTACTTTAATACCACATGTTTACATACTGAAATCCGGTTTTTTGTTAACTACCGTGTAATTTTGAAGGCAAACAAAATAACCTTTGGTATCATTTTCTTTACGAGCTCATCGGTAACACATCAAAATAACACATTTCTTCTTCTCTCCTGTAATTGATTGGATGCTGGTGGATGGTGGATTCAGGGGTGCTGGGAATTAACAGGCTTGATGTCAAAGACGTATAAGGTTAATATTAGTTATCACTTTTTAATAACACACTAATTTTTTTGGGCTTAGGGGGAGGTGTCAAGTGTTTTCGAGTCCAGTGGAATTCACCAAGTCTTTGGTGTTGAAGTCCAAGTCGACTCGCAAGTCTTTTGTGATTTTTCCAAGTCGAGTCTGAAGTCATCAAATTTGTGACTGAAGTCTGACTCGAGTCCAAGTCATGTGACTCGAATCCACACTGCTGGTATGAAGCATACGTGTCCAGTTCCAAGAACTGTTTTTATAGGCTACTATAGTCCAGTGTATGAATATAATCAGTAAATATGTCCCTATAACTCACTGTCTGAGTTTTTAAACCAAGCCTAGTCAGTAACAAGAGCCATAGGTTGAAGGGAGCTGTCTTTAAACTGCGTGGCCTGTAGTAGGCTGTGGTTCTGGGCCACTGAGCTGTGCTCGATGCAGGAGGAAAGCGGAGCAACTAGGGAAGTAGACAGTGAGATCCATGAATTCAGCTGAGTAGTGTAGAAGAAACCTCAACCTGCACACCAGGGCCCGTGAAACAGAAGCTGAACCAGTATGACCCACCGAGAGGGGTTTACTGGGTACACCACACCTTGACAATACTTATAATAGGGGGTCATCTGTCCATTACTTTGGAGGTCCTTGGCCTGAAAAAGATTGAAGACTATATTATTATTCTCACTTTTTTAATTTTCAGGATTATTTTGTGTGTAATTTAATCTTAGTTTGTTCATCTTGTACATTTCATTAATTTTTCTTCATTTCAAGCTTTCTTTTATTCATCACAAATGTAACTGATTAAAAGTAAAAAGTGCATGTGCAGGAGTAAATGTACTTGAGTACTACCCACCTCTGAGTATCATGATTGAATTAGATTTGTAATTTAACTTTCTAGAGTAATTTTCAAAAGAAAAAAACAGGGGTCAGCAACCTTTACAATCTAAAGAGACATTTTTGGACACAAAGAGAAAAAATATCTAAAGATAATATATATATATCAATATTAGTGGAGCCTTCTTTCACAAAAACAACAGCCTCTAGGTGGTTCCTATAGCCTCTAATGAGTGTCTGGATTACTATGTTCACTCTGTCCTCACAGTGGACACTGACAGCTGAAATCTCAGTAATAGCTTTTTGTAGTTTTCTCCTAAACCATAATGTTGAATAACCTTTGTTTTCAGATCATTTGAGAGTTGTTTTGATGCTCCCATCTTCCCACTCTTCAGAGGAGAGTCAGAGAGAAGAACAACTTGAAGTGTGCTGTCTCAAATACCATTCCTCATGATTTGATGCATCTATGTCTATTAAGTTCACCAAACCAATTTTGTGTTCCAACTAACCAGTGCTAAGTTGTTACAGGTTTTTAAATCAACAAAATGGCAAGGGTGCCCAAGTTTATACACCTGTCTAATTTTGATGCATAGTGCACATTTTCAGTTTATCCAATAAACTGCATCTCACTGCTGAAATATTACTATGTCCATCAGTTATTTGAAAGATAAAAATGAAATTGCTGATCCAAACACCTACTGATTTATAAATGAATATAATAGAAATTGTCAGGGGTGCCTAAACTTTTTCATACCATTGTACCTTCTTTCAGCTCGGAACATGTTAAAACCAATTTGTTATTATTCAAGTATTTTTTTCTTCATTGTGTGGATTACTTCCTTCATTTTTATTATTTTTTCTATTTGTTCAATTTGTTGGTTTTGTCACAAGGGAGGAGGCGGACAACACTGCTGAGTCAGATTCTAGTGAGTTTATTTACAAGGTGCACAAAGTGTAACACGCTGGGAGGAGGGAAGCGACATGGAACAGAATGGGGCGATGATGAGGAGACAGGTGGAGGCGACGTGGAATGGAGGAGCAGGAACGAGGCAATAGCGAGAGACACAGGAGGCTGGAACAGAGACAGAGACAGAGGTCTGGGAGCACAGGAAAAACAGGTAAGTAAATCATACAAACAAGCAGCATCGGCACAAGCACTGATGTGGGCTTAATACCACGCATTGTAAGCAGTCAGACTGACGAAAGCTGACTGGAAGAACCCGGTATAAATACATTGAGGCTGATGAGTTGATGAATTGCAGGTGTGACCCTCTGCCTGCATCCAGCACACCTGAAACAGATAATCAAACACACACACAATTTTTCTGTTAATTCCCTTTATTATTTTGCTTGATTTTGTTCATTTTCCAATTTCTGTACATTTTGCAGATTATCTGATTAATTTTGGGGTTTTTTGTGATTTTTTTCCTCATTTTGGGGCTCTTTCTTTTTCATGTCCCTGTTTAATGAACTGAGGTTTGTCTTAATCTTTTAGGACTTTTAATTCTATTGAACAATTTTGTTTATCTTGGTTCATTTTCCAAAGTTTTCTTCATATTTGATCATTTTATGTACCATATTTTTTATTTTGTTCATTTTCATGATTATTTTCTTCCATCCATCCATCCATCCATCCATCCATCCATCCATCCATCTTATACTGCTTCTCTGTGGGGTCAGGTCGCAGGGGCAGCAGCTTGAGCAGGGAAACCCACACTTCTTTCTCCCCAGCTACTTCGTGCAGCTGTTCTGGGGGGGCCCTGAGGCATTCCCAGGCCAGCCAAGAGACCCAGTGTCCTGGGTCCTCCCCGGAGCCTCCTCCCGGTGGGACGTGCCCTGAACACCTCACCAGATTACTATTTTTTTAAATTTTGTACATAATTTGCATAATTTTCTTCTGAATTCTTCTTTTCCTTTTGGCTGTTCCCTTCAGGGGTCGCCACAGCGAAACAGTGCAGTTGCTCTGGACTGTTTCTTCTGAATTATTGTTCATAATTGTTGTTGTAATTCATTTTGTTGATTGAGTACTTATTTTGCTCATTTTGATTTATTATAATGTGTTAACATCACTGAACGAAGACATCGGAGACACTGTGGAGGGGCTAAAGAGTCAAATTCAGCCCAGGTTGCAGACCCTTGGTTGACAAGAAGGTATGGAAGTAAGGTCGTAGAGGTATTTTTGCCTGTGTGATTTTTTTTTTCAGAAATTATAGTGGCGCCAGTGGGCTTTAGGCTATTTTGAGGTTGTTTTCCCCAAAGAAAGAGATTCATTGCTACAATAAAACAATGTCTCTGAGCCATCTGTTGTATGAATTGTTAATATAAATGCAGGTGTTGGCAACATTTACAATACAAAGCTGTTTTTAAACACAAAGACAAACAAAATGTATCTGGAACCACAAAAATATCTGAACCCCTTATGTACCACATGATATATAATGTATATTTTAGCTGGCAACATGTTGAAAATGAATATGGTAATTGTACAGTATTATTCATTTTTGTTCATTATTTTGTTTATTTTTCTTAATTTTGATTCATTTTATGCTTTTTGGAGAATTTTTTTGCTCATTTCATTGATTATTTTATCAATTTCACATTTTCATTCCATATTTAGACAATTTTTAGTATTTTTTCACATTTTTTAAAATTATTTCATTCACTTTTGTGAAATTCTGTTATTTTCCAGATTTTTTTTTTTTTAGACCTTTAAAAGTCTTTGTAAGATCGTGTAGCTCAAGTGGACTAGGAATGTGCTAGTAAGGCAGACTCAGTCAGCATCTTCAGCTCCAACAGTTGGAAATTTATTTACAGTGATGGCCATGATACGGATACAAAATAAACAAAATAAAAAACAACAGAACTTATCTTAAAAATAAATCATACTAAAGGCACGTGTGTTTCAATGGCATGATCTCCACTGTCCTCTCTTTAGCCTAGAAAGAGACTGGCTTTTATAGAGTTGGTCCATAACTTCACACTTCACAGGTCACAGTCAAACAATGAGGTGAGCTCTGTCACTGTAAGTGTAACACAGTAAAATAAGAACTGCTTCAAAATAACAGAGTAATGTATACAACTAAATACCGCAATATTCAGAAAATAATTTCTAACTATGTTAGTATTTAAATAACTAGACAAAGAAATAATCTGACAAGATAAGCAAAAACCCCTTCAGAAGGTTTTTCCCTGGTGATGTCAGGTATGACAAAAAGGTATTTATGAACAAAGGAATTAACAAATGTTGAAGTTACTGTATATCTCAATAAAAATGAATGAAACGAAATGCCTGTCTGTTCTTTAACTGATGCTTTGATGGAAATGCAACACAACTAACACAAACAAACCTAGGAAAATAGGTGTAGCATGTTGCATGAGCAATGTTGAATTATGTAGAACAAAATAAGTAAAATGCAAAATAATATTGTTAAACTTAAGGGACAAGCAGAGAATGTAGTAGAATTTAGATCTCACCCACTTTGACACAATCTTATTCAGCTTTGTGTGTGTTTTTTTTTTTACTTTTTTTTTGTCATTTTCTTGTTTTCATTCATCTATTTGACTGTTTTCCAATGTTTTGTTCATTTTTTTGATAATTTAATCTTTTTCATGATAATTTTGCTCATTTTGTCTTTTTTCATTGTTCAGTAAAAATTTTTTTTTTCACTTTGTGCCTTTTGTCCTTATTTTGTTCATTCAGATTTACTCTAATGCATGAGTTCAATTACAGACAAAGCAGCCACAGGTTGCAGAACCCGTATAAGAGGAAAGTGTCAAATATTGTAAACTTAAGTCACCCTATATATATTCAAAAACATGTTCACATCAAAGAAGCACATTATGCACAGCAAGATATAATTATAACTTGTGTCAGCACTGTCGGATGTCCTCCAACCTGAGCAACTGTATGTGTCTCATCACAACAATGCAGACTGAAGCAGGTTCTTTGAAAAAGATATTTATAACATGCACATCTTGTTCTGCTCTAATCACAAAAGCCATTCTGTCTGTACAGCAAACTACACAATGACTGGCTGTCATGAAAAGAGCTTCTTGAATTCTTTTACCGTATTTTCCGCACAACAAGGCGCACTTAAAATCCTTTATTTTTCTCTAAAATCGACAGTGTGCCTTATGGTGCAGAACGCCTTATGTATGAATTTATTCTGGTTTGTGCTTATTGACCTTGAACCAATTTTACCGTATGTGGTACACGGAGCTCAAATCTTTTGCCACACCACTTGTAGGAGCATTACGGTAATCAGAAGCTTTTCGGAGTGATATGTACTGTGCCGCACTGGGCCATATCACTCCATGAGTGATACAGTCCTACAGCTGTAGCAAGTTTCATTTGGCCACTTTACTGCCGAAGCCTGTCAATGATACATCAGAAAAGGGAGGCCATGGGGGGTGCAGTCTATACTCCCAACACTAGGGGCAGCAGAGTACTTAAATTCTGAATGAGTGGGTTTTTATGCATATATCTTCCATTCTACATCCAGTTATCAGTAAAACTGATGTTCAAAAAATGATCAGTGAATTGTGTTGCGCAAATGTGACAAAGAAAAGCAACAAGACTGGACCAAATATACCGCTGTTTAAAAATAAATCAACAGTCAGTGATTACATCGACCATCTTCAGCGCACTCCTATTACCACTTTACATTTCTGTAAAACATGGAAACACTACAAAATAAAATAAATAAAAACACCGAGTACTTGACATCTCTCAGTTTTGGAACAAGACAAGTTGACATGATATTATAGACACACAGAGAATGAGTTCTGTCTGTAGGTGAGTGGCACATGACCGTAGTAAGCCATTTTTCACGCGGGAGACCCGGGTTTGATTCCTGTGTGAGGTGAAATTTAAATTTTGGACTATAATGTAATTGTATTGATCAGTTTCACCAAATACAATAATTAGTAAAGATTAAGAATATCAATTTAGAACAACTAACACTTTAAATTAAAATAGAAAGCTGCATCATAGGAAATTGACATCCAGTCAGGAAGCTGCCAGTATGTAGTCGACAATTTAGCGATTATGTTACTAAATTTAGCAATGTTTCTCAGGCCCCCCGAGTAAGTTTTGTCAATAAAGTGCATAGCAACATATCTAGCAACTTTCTGTCGGAGAGTGTCTTCATTATTGTCCCGTAGAGTGAGGTCCTGCAGGACCGAGCGACTCTCCTCCAGGTCACAGAGGAGCCGCAGTGAGCTGGAGTGGACTTGTCCTCGGAGTGCAGGGGGTATGACGAGGGCAGAGGGGGGTGAAGAAGGTGCTGTATGATAGGAAACTGTGTTTGCTGATTTTATTTGTAGTAGTCAAAAACAGGATTTCAGCTCAGCAGCTTGTAAATGCATGCGATTCAAGAAAGCCGTAATTATGAAAACTCAAGTTCTAATCATGGAAAGAATTTATGACTGATGTGAGATCCGATGTGATCGCAAAACATTTCATTGTTACCGAAAGTGAAGTGCATTTTCTTTTCTGCTTTCTCTAAGATGAATGCGGAGTATCAGAGGATCACCACACTAGATACAGCGTAATAAACGTCTACAACTCTTTATTTCTCTACAGTATTGACAGTAGAATGTAAATAGTTTGAAAAGGCAGTTACGATTGTGGTTCAAGCTATTCAGCGGATTAGGGCACCTTGAATTGTCTGTGAAGTGTCCTGTCCATTGTGTGTGAATTGCTGTCTCTTCAGGGAGGAGGTGCCATTTATGGGGGTGAAGGAGGTTTTCATCCAGTGTCCCATCAACTACTTGGGACATGGTGCCGTGAACAAGAGCTTTGAGGTCATTGGGAAAAGCGGTCAGCGGCTTTATTGAGAGAACGCATGTGAAACAACACACTGAGCAGGCTACTGTATTATGCATTAATATGCAAGCAGTTCAAACTGATGTTGACCACAGCAGCTGTAACAGCCCTGATTTGTGTATTTGTCTTTATAGAACAAGGCAAACTGCTGGATAACGTGCTGCTGCGTTCAATTGTTTACGTGCAAAGAGTAAACTCAGTTTTAAAACAGTTTTTAGAAGTCAAAATTCTCTTATTCCAGTTTTTTATATGTAATATGTTATGGTTTTTCCTCCTCCGTGACTGTGAACTGAATATAATAAATGTGGGTTGTGACCAAACTGGACATTTGAGGACAATATCCAAGCCGTTTCACAATATTCTGATGCCATGTAGACCGAGCAATTACCGTACTCAGTGAATTGGGAAAACGAAAGCCAGATAGCCAGTGAAAAGAAGTGTTGGGCATTGACTAACAACTAATAATAAATTAATAATTGGCTAATGTAAAAAAAGTAGACCATAACAAAGCTCTAATAAATGAACTGTTTTCTGTCTCCAGTTATAGTAGCCATTGAGGAAACACTGAAAAGTCACGCTGTCATGTTTATTGGCTGTGGGAGGGAATCACCCCTGCAGCCGTGACACAGGTCACCTTATTTGGACAATTCCGCGTGGGGATTTCCTGTATTGAAAGGCCAGGTTACAGAACGTACCAGTTGCTCCTGTCAGCATTTGTTCGTAACACAAGCACAATATAACAGAGGATATGTTGTACCAAGTAGGTTCTAGTGCAAAAGGGGCATTAGTTTAGATTCCAATTAAGTTTATTTGTAACTGTATTTTTCTGTCAGCAACGCTGTCAGTCTGAAGTTATCGCCCGGCACGACTGATTGACTCCAGAGGGGTTTTCAGTCCAAACATTTTTAAAAATGAAAACAGACAAATGTAATGCTTTTTAAACTTCATAATGTATTTTTTAATGAAAAATCACTTTCATTCTATATTTTTTGGTGCTTAACTATACAAAAATTACACTTTTTCTGCGGTCAAAAGTGTTTGCTCTTGACGCACATACATACCGGTAGGATATTGTTATCTAAGTTCTCTTTAAAATAAAGAACCAAAATGTCTGACCAAAGGTGTCTTACCAGTCTGTACAATAGACCTATTTATATGTTTGATTTGCAGTTGCTGCCATGTGTTTCTGCCATTGTGAATCATGTCATCTGCGCTGATGTCTTTTTGCTCTGAAATACAGCC
>JAQQAE010009407.1:0-14626 GCA_029823295.1 Pseudamia nigra
AGCTCCCTGGATAGGTAGCGAAACGTCTTCAATCAAATTTCCAGTCCAGTTGACGGAAGAAAAACCACACGCCTTGGATGCCGTCTAATGGTTATGGGACTGCAGGTGGCACCAGTGATAAGCTTAATTTGGACCGAGGATCGTCCCGTGTCTTGACGGACAGCCAATTGGATCCTCCTGCTCAGGGCCGGTGAAATTTTTTTGGGTCTACCACTTGACTTTTTTTCCCCATGACCCTCAGGAACTTTTATAAAGTTTAAAATGACTGTCTTACTGCATTCAACCTCAGTAGCAATGGCCTTGGTGATGCAGCTCAACAATCTGACTGTGTTCAAAGAGAGAAAGGTTTTTTCACCTTTGTCATCAGGACGTCATGACAGAGTGGAGACCTGACAGAAAATCACACTGAATGCACATTTTTGTGAAGATTTGGGCTTTTAAAGGCTGTGGTTTTAAACTTTTGATCAGCTGACAAACAGCCTATTTCAGTTTAATGGTTGTATGGAATAAATTGTTTACTCAAATTTTTTTTTTGTCTCACTCCCATTTCTTCTTTTTGCATTTTGAAGCACTACTTTGAACCATCTTAAGATCCAAAAGGGCAAAATGTACTTTCTTGCAATTTTTCAACATGTCTTAAAATTTTGATCAGGAGTGTATATTTATATATATTCACATTCATACATACATACACACACATGTATGAGGTATGGTGAATAAAAACTAGACTAATGCTGTAATACAATTTTATTGAACATAAACATTATTTATTTCCTTCAATCTCCTCCCCTACTGCATCAACACACTGCTGCATTCAGGTCTTTCACTGATCAAAGCACTGCAGTAGGTCTTCTTCAGACAGCTGTCTCACAACCTCGGTTGTTCTTTTCTTAACTTCTGACACAGATTCGAAATGTATTTTTTCACACAGATCTGATAATAGGAAAAAGTCACACAATGCTAGATCAGGTGAAGAGGAAGAGGGATCAAGCACAATGATTTGTTTTTGGTCCAGAAACTGCTTTATTGAGAGCAGCGTGAGCTGGAGCGCTGTCTTAATGAAGAATGAAACCATTTTTATTCTTATACTGAGTCAATGATCATTTCGAATGATTTGTTTAATTAGTTGGATGTTTTCAGAAGTTTTGATGTGCGTGGGCATTCAAAACAGTCATCATCTTGGACATCCTCTCGGCCTTCAGAAAATCTTTTGTCCATGTGACATGCAGTGTTCCCTATACACCTTGGTAAAGAGAAATTCAGCAATTTCACCAAAATTTTCAAGTTAATGTGCCATTTTTCCAACACCTTACCAAAAACACATGCACTTCAATCAGTTGCTAGCAGTAAACTAAAGAGGTCATTGTAAACTTGCAGCACTTGTGCGTGAACACCCAACCTTCAATATGTAACACTCAGTGTGACTGAACCACATGGCTTTATCCTCATAAGTGGAGTCTCATTATTTAATAGCACCATAAGTATAGATTAATACACCATAGGTATAGATCATGTTAGATAGATGTATGTACCTGCCACCATCTTCATTGCTTCCTATGGCTATAAGAGCTTCGAGGTCAGTGCCCTTCAGGCCGTACTGCAGAAGCTCTTTGGCTGCATCAACGTTCTCTGGGACGCGCTCCACACACTCATGCAAGACCCATGAGCGCTTGCGGATTTTACTCTGGGGTGTTGGAAAGAGAGGGATTGAGTTCAGAAGAAATGATGGGATAAATCGAGATACGGCATTAGAAAGGGAGGGTGTGAAAATTTGCTACAAATTGGTAAAAATGATGCGTGAAATAAGAGTAAGGGGGTTTGCTGCACCCCTCACTTGCCTACACCCATACACTGTATTTTCTTACCAGCCATCTCATATACTCTGATAAACACCTTAACTCTGTAGCATTTTATCTTACTCCTCCACCTCCTCTTCTCTTTATTCCCTGGCATCAATCTCTCTGTTTTTCTTCAATCTCTTACCAGATAATCCTGTATGGAGGCAATGCTCACAGTACTCTTCCTCCACTGCCTCTGGTAGACCAGGTCAGAGTCCAGATTATAGGCCTGGGCCAGAGACAGGGCCTCACCATATTCCTCATTGTCTATCTGTCAAGTGAAAAAATACAGGCAGTAAGAGACTGGGGCAAATAATATGTAATCTACAAAGAACAAAATGACAAGACAACTGTGCCTGTGAAGTTTCGCTGTAAAATGTTATTTTCTGAAAATACACTGAATTAATCAAAAGCTGACATAATTTATAGAAAACATCCAAGCAAAATAACACTGAATAAATGACGAAAGAGCAAAGTCCATGGGTCACTCAATCACTGAAGGACAAAGAAGACAAGGGTTTGAATAGACCTGTACCCAAGCTGTGGTGCTTCCAAAATTCTGAATGTACATACTCAACGCTCAAAAACTGAATAGGAACAGTTCGAACATGCAGATTCCAATCTGAATAAGACTCATGATACAGACTGAATTGAGTATGCAACAGAGAGAGGAGAATAGGTAAGGGAAAATGAAATATTCGTGGACTTTTAAAGGTGGAAAATGAAATGGACAGAGGGCAAAAGCCCTAAAACATGAATAAAGAACAGACATTGAGACTCACTGTCAGACAGTGTCACTACTGTGTCCAGAAAATAACTGCAACCATATTACAGAAATATATGCTGCCATAAATCCCTATTGCAATGTGATAAACAAACACACACACACAATTGTTTTCTAACAAAATTACATATATTTGTATTCTTAAAGAATTGTATGATGTATGGTTGTTACTTTAATTACAAAAAACCTGTCAAGAGACAAAGATGCCAGAAGAGCTTTAGTGTCCAACAAAATATTCGAGCCAATAACAGGATTATACATCAGTTAATGCACTTCAAGCATGAAAATACATGCATGCAAGCTCAGTGCTCAGTGACTGACATACAGTACACACTGAGTATCCATCTCTCTGTGAGTAGGAGTACAAAGCAACACATTAGCCAGACTGTTGTTCCTCGAGGGCAATAAGAACCCCACACAGTTAAACCTCACGTAGGAGGACATCAAAAACTGCTTCCTTCTCTCTCTGGATTCAGCTAATAAAACTGTTAACAGCCCTGCCAGTGTGCAACTCATACAGGCAGGGTGATGCCCCCAAATGCATCATCAAACTCAAAAACACATGAAGAGCCTGACTTGAGGAAATAACCCAGTCACTTGTTCAGCTCGATTCACAGTCAATTCAGCTACTAACATCAACTGAAGTGAACCTCTGAAGAAAGATTAACTCACTGTAGTCTATATATGTGGTTCTGGAAACGTAGAGCTCTACAAGTGTAATTGAAACACTGACACACACGCGACATGAGAAGCAAATATGAATGCACAAAATGAAAACACTCAAGCACACACTCTCAGTACAGCGCAGACACTAACACACCTACATGTGATACGTGTGAACAGAACAAAGATTTCACCAGGAGAACAGCAGCGGCTCAGCAAGTGCCACGGGTACCAAGTGTTACAAAGAGATAATAATGATATATTACTTTGTAACTCTCCACTGTTAGGATTGATGGTGATGACTAATGGCATCTAATGATGATGACAATGATGAAGAAGGCAGTAGATGAGCAGTCATAAAAATGACTGATGAACCATGCTCAAACTTGGGACCGTTGAGAGGCGATACCACTCTCACTGTGCTTTATGACAGAGCATGTTGTTGTCTTTCCTGCAATTTGTAGCGAGCAGCAACAACAGCCATATTTCTAATACAGCAATTAGTATTTCAGAGAAACTCCTGGGACTGAGAAATAGCCTTAAAGCAGACCAAACATCTTGCTTGGTTTTCATTTTTCCACAACAGCACCCTGGAGCAGAGCCAACAAAACAATAGCACTTCACTGAGCTGGCAGAGAATTTATCTAGTCAGAAACCAATTTTGCAGATCAGCCTGTTATAATTCAGTCAGTGACCAAATGGTTTCATATGACATCCTTCAGTCTGTGTTAAATTAAGTAGCAAAAAGAAATGAAGAGTTGGTCATGGTAAATATGATATCCACCACTGAAGACAACTGACTACTGCTCCTACAAAACGATATTGGAATTAAAGTGAAGAGCATTTGTTTTATGCATCTGTCTGAAAATGATAAAGGTCTTACAAAAGGACTTGTATAATTACAACTGGAGTATAGGAAAATGATAATATCAATTCCTTTGCCAAAATGAATTTATAACAACAGATGGAGGAGAGAAGTGAACATCAGCATATGAATTGTTGTTTAGATTGCTGAGCTAAAAGAACATTCAAATCCAAACATGAAGGCATTCCAGCGTGAATAGTGACAAAAGCATTTCTTGCTTGAGCACATAGGCATTTTTTGTTTGTGTCTGAATAAATAAGTAAAATGCAACTGAAATGTTACTCTACATTTTGTCTGCAATTGTGTAATGGTTACGTCATTCTCACTGGAAGTCCTATTGGGTTTTTATTATTAAATGCATTATTGAACTAGAACCTTTTCTTTAAAAAGTCTGGATTTTTAACACACAGATTTTTAACACATAGTGTAACCTTCAGAGAAAGCACAGAACCTCTCATCCGTTGCACATTTTAAAGCTAGAATTCTTACTGGCCTCATAACAGAGATGAGATGTCCATTGGTTAAATGGGTGAAATTAAACACTAATAGCATCATCTTTTACTTGTGGTGTCAACCTCCTACCTTTCTTTGGTACAGTTCCTCTGGTGTTGTTGACCTCAGACTAACCAGACGGTAGTTCTTGATCACAGTGCGGGGGCGCTTGCGTGGTGGGGCAAAGCGTTCCATCTCAGTCACATAATACAGCCCTTGCTTGATGTAGCCAAAGTAGCGGGCTTTGGCTGAGGACTCTTCATCTGAGTCTGAATCTCCACCATCGTCAGCATCCTCATCTTCACTGGCCCCACCACTAAGGTTGCTCTCCAGGCGCCCACGCTTCTGCGCTAGCTTCACTTCACACTGTTTAAGAGAAGAACATCCCATTAAGGTAACATGAGGAAAACATGGAGAAGGCATCCAAGTAAAAAAAAAAAATCAACAGAGGGAGTTAGAGAAAATAAGCCACAGAAATCAGACTCTATAAAAGGCTTAGACAAAATATGCAGGGAATTTAAGCATATATTTGAATTATACTGCCAGAATATGGCTTTGATCATAAACCACAGCTGGCTGAATATATATTTTTTCTAGTGCTGAGTATGGACACTTTAACAGTGAGAAGTGGTGAATGCAAGGTACTGAATGCAAAACCGCTCTCCTTAAGCTGGTAAACAGTTTATTTAACTATCTCATGCCAGATCAGCAGCTTGTCTAAACACTCATCAAAACCAAGGTCAAGCTGTTCCAAAGAAAATCAAAAGTTTCTTGCTCTGGTCTTGTCTTGCTCTCTAGTTCTGCAATTGCCTCAGTTGAGGAAAAAATATCTATCCATTTGTCATCAGGACACTGCAGCGAGTCCTCATATTTTGTGTTGATGCCTCTTTAGGTTTTTGCTCACAGTAGAAAAATGCTAGTCCCTCCAGCAAAGCTCTGCACCCAGGCAGACATCATGAAACATTTAGCACCTGTAAAACATTAAGCGCCTTAATCAATGAGAAGTTGAGGCAGCTTCCGTGGTGTTTAACGAAAACAGTACTTCAACTCATCCCACTCAAGAAGACGCAAGATGTGCAAATCATCATAAAACACACATCTGTGGAGACTAACACCCAACACAAGTCCTCTGTTCACACACCCTACATTTTCAGTTATAAGAAACAAAAAATACAGCTGCACAGGGATCCATCCCCCAGTCAGTGCTGAATCTGAATCTGATGAAACTCTCCCAAAAGTCAGCAGCTGCCTGGTTGAGAATACTCTTTTCTCTTTGCAATCAGATAAAAAAAGAAAGAAAAACGAAGGCTGAAATAAAGGCAGAGAATGATGTGATATCAGGGTTTTTCACAGGGGAAACAGCAGTAGGAATACATATTTCATCACCACAGCCTTTTATTAACCATTATCATACACACACATATGCTTTTGCTGCAGAAAAATGTGCAGTCAAACACAGAGAAACCAAAATACACAGTGAGGCAAGCAAAATGAAAATGCCTTCATGAATATAATGATGCAGGAATCTCTTCAGCTGCCAATATAAATGATCTATCATGACCAAATGCAAATTTGTCTTGCAACTTTGACGTAATGAGCAAAGGGCCAGCTGTATAAGAGATTCAACAATTTTTCAATCTATAACCGGAATTAGACTGGTTTGTTGCCTTTCTCTCAATTATCTCTAAATCAACAAAATAAAAATATGGTTGGATAAATGGATGGAATAAAGTTGTAAATGTCAGTTCTGGAATATTTAAGACCAAGATCAATAATCTAGGGCAAAATATAAATATTACACATGTCCTAGACTACTCAGAAGCTCTCTTCACCAAACCAGTCATGCATATCACTGCCTTGCTTTTCACCTCCAGGCTGAGGAAGCCCCCATCATGTGCAGCAGTGACTCGGGGCGAGGGCTCAAACCATTCGCAGGATTTTCCCAGAAGATTACGGAGGGTCCTGACAGAAGAGACGGTGACCGAGCCGGAGCAACGAGCCAGAATCAACACATTGTCACTCCACCAGTTCACATCCACCAGTGAGTAGAACTGATCCTTATCTAGGACAGGGATGGCGAGTGAGACAAGGGCAGTGATTATACATCAACAGAGGTAACTGAAAAGTGATGCTTGAATTCAGATCCTTCCTACACATCTCATTTAGTGTTTTAGCATTGTTGACATAGCAACACCATCTGGTATCACTTGTCATGGTTGAGATAACACTCACATAGATTATTTCCTACACAAGCTGTAACAGCTGTCAACACTAGTGGCTCAAAAATGTCAAAAAAAGGACCATGCAGTGCCACAAACATGTATACTCAGAAAAACATATATAATCACAAAGGCACAGAACCCACACTCAAAAGCATGGACACTGTACAAGGAGGAAATGTACTATAGCATCAGCATGCTTCTATGTATAAATATCTGTATAATTCAATGATTGAGGCATGTCACAGATATTTAAATTGTATCCAGACTGCACTGCTGTGTCAGCAACAAAGTTGGCTCTCTTTAGCCCTTCAGGCCAAACTACCTTTTATTTTCTTCCTTCTCTCCAGCGATGTCTTCCACTCTGGGTTGATCTCCTCAAATCCTGGCTGCAGGGAGGAACAGGGGATGGAGGACCAAAAAAATAAAGGGAGGAAAGGAAAGGAAAGGAAAAGGAGAGGGAAAAGAGGTGGAGAGGGGAAGAAATTAATCTGTTAACTGTTTATACATATAACACAGACACAGTTCCACCAACGATGAAGCTGCAAATACACAGCACATAAATCGGCAACACATCCTGCAGATGTACATCATTCCTAAGCTACTGCAGTTACTGTTTAATGGGTGAACACTCACAACCAACCACACACACATATTTGCACCCTTTCTACACACATTCTTCAGCCAAAGGGAGAAAGACTACATTAATACAGTCAGTCAAGCATCTAATGTACAAAATATTGCCAAGACACACAGCTGCAGTGCACCCAGATTTATTCTGCAAATTCAGCCAACACAGATAGAAGTGTACCTGTTGGTCCTGGGTCCATGCAGAGCTCTGTTTAAATGAGGGGACGTCCCAGAGAGTCAGACGACCAGAGAAGTGGATGACGGCCAGCAGGGTGCCATCAGGGCTCAGACTCATACGGAATACACCGTCCTGGACAAGACAAATGAAGACAAACAGTTATATTCAGAAATCCTTCACCAGAGCTTACAGTTTTCTAAAGCAATGTGTCAAACAGGGAGATGCTACCTTTTCATCTCCTTGTCTGGAAAATAGTCTGAAACTGGGGATCCTAAAGAAACCTCTTTTTGGATTCTGACAGACACAGGGGAACAAATGACAATGTGTGTAAAACACAGCATGGGTATCTTCTATATGATATGTGTCAAAGTGTGCATGGTGTAGGCTCACTGTATCCACATCATCCTCATAGCTGGTGACCTGTTTGTAGTGCGGCGACCCTGAGAGAGCTCTCCAGGCCGTGATCCCACAGCAGGAGGCCTTGGAAGTACTGTCATCCCCTGACTCATAGCCTCCCACCAACAGCAATCTGAAGAACAATTGCACACAAAAAATTATGCTTAAACTGCATTATGGCCAGCTACTGTAGCATAACACAACAGCAAATTAGAAAAGTGACTGAGGTCATTTTTCTGCTTGAGTTCAAACCAAGGTATCAGTGAGCTTTCACACTGCTAGAGTGCTGTTTAGAAAAGCACTGGATTGAAATGTCAGGTGTGAAAATGTGACTACCTAAGCACAGTTAAGACACAAACAATACCACAGTGACCACAGTGGTCTGAGGGTCTCTTTGCACTGAAACAGAACTAAACTGCGACAGTGGTCAGGAATCCAGGGGAAGGTGTGAAAGGGGCAGTGCTGTCTAGCTCAACACTGCCCCCTGGTGTCGAGATTGAAAACTGAAAGGCCAGACTACTTTTGGCATTCCTAATTCACATGGTCATATTCTACACCAGGGGTATCAAACTCATGCCATGGAGGGCCAAGACCCTGCAGGATTTCTCTCCAACCAGCAGATTTTACTGATTAGCTCCTCCCCCCTGATTGCAGATCAGGGAAATCACCTGCTTTAGTGACTGGTTGGATGCAAAACCTGCAGGGTCTCGGCCCTTCATGGCACAAGTTTGAGACCTCTACTCTGCATCTGAAATGAAGTATACCAGCACATAAATCTAATGATGACATGATCGCAGTGACTAATAGCACATCTAGAAACCGTTCAGAGTAACTTTCCTGTTTGTGTGCACAAGACGTTATTAATGTTTGTAAACACTCGACGTCTCAACATAAACATATTTCATCTTCAGTATCTTTATGTGCATGTTCAGCTGTTGAAGCTATTTGTTTAACTATATCCAGCATCTCAACTCTCCTTTTTCTTTCCCATATTCTATGCTCTCTGTTGCTGACCCAGTTTTCACACAAGGATCATTAAAGTTTCATCTCATCTATCATTTGGCAAATACTTGACAGTAGCTGCCAAAATCCATTATGCTGCCAAACCAAGCTTCACTGGCCAAACTGAGATGGGTTTGCGTAGATGAGGGGGTGCAGTGAAAACAGAGAGGTCACGGGTGTGAGCCAGACATGATTAACAAAAACCTTTGTAAGCTACCGGCCAAAGGAGGCCAAGAGAGTCTGGAATGCTGTAGTGAATTCCAGCAGTTGTTGCATTAAAATGATTGGCATTTATTCCTGATTAAGCCCCTTGGCCCTATTCCATAATGTAACATCTTGTGCCTGTTCAAAAATATCTGCATAAATAAGATTTTGCACCTTTCTATGATTTTATTCACATGTATTTTCATTATGTGTTACAGTTGCTGTTTTTCATATGAGTATAATTTTTTGGCTGTACAAAAAAATAGAGTTTGGTTCAGGAGAAGTAAAATGAAATGCAGTAAACTCAGACTCAGTTCGAACAAAGTGATCAATATAATACATATTTACAAGTATATTGACACTGTTGGAGTGGACTTGAATTACCCCCTGATGTCATATGATGAAAGTGGTTGAAATCACTCAGCTACTTTGAAATTCACAATTTTGAGCTGAACATGGCATCATGTAGTATTGTGAGTAATGGGGTTTAAAGATGGAAATAATTCAAAGGCTTGGTACGGATGTCTGTGGATGCATGAATATAAACACTCTTGATGAAACAATGTCCTAATGGAGGCAGGCTTGAGCTATAGAGTGCAAATAATAGGAGAGAGAAGATAATACAAAGAGAAAAATAATGTAAGCTACAAGTCACATTGCGAGTAACAAGTTAAAGCTGCCTTGCTGAATCTTAGGGTCAGGACCCAAAATGACTCATGATCTGTTTTTATTGTGTTCTTACACATGAGAAGAATATGCAATTTCCTAAATAAAACAGAGCAAAATATGCACCGAGCTGAAAATCTGACTGACTACGAGCTGAGGTAATGCTGATTGTGACTTGTGAGATTCCCAATCTCTTCACCACAAGCAAAATGTCTTCAAAAACAAGAAAGAATTTATAAATGCCACCTTCTAAAAATCTCTGGAAATGTACAGGAAATGACTACATGTGCTTTTGGCAGACAATTATTCAGTAAAGAACATTCAAAGATGCAGTGCTTAATAGTTTTGGGTTTTTTGGCACTACTAGGCAAAAAAAAATAATCTATAATTACTGTACCTTTCAGCATATTGTAATTCAAGCTGCCTGAGTAAAAACAACAATTCTGCTCATTTCTGTGGTCTGTTCTACAGCTTGAGAGAACCATGACTAAATGCGTGACTGACAGGTGTAATTGTCGATTGCCCAGATGTCACAAACGCAACTCTACTCCATGGTACTATACACCGCAATTCTAATGAAGATGGGATGTTGTGTAAAATGTAAAAACAATACAATGATTTGCAAATCCTTTTCACCTTATGATCAACTGAATACACTACAAAGACACAATATTTAAAGTTCAAACTGATAATTTTATTGTGTCTTTTGCAAATATTCACTCATTTTGAATTTGATGGCTGCAACATTTCCAGACGAGCTGAGACAGGGGCAACAGAAGACTGGGAAAGATGAGGGATGCTCAAAAACACCTGTTGGTGCTGGAATATTCCACAAGTGAACAAGTTAACTGTAAAACATATGAAAGTCATGGTTGAGTCTAAAAGGAGCATCATCATTAATGCTAAAAGTTACATACAGGTTTTGGAGCAACATAGGTTGCATCCAAACATCATCTTTTTCACGGATGTCCATGCTTATTTCAGTAAGACAATGCCAAGACACATTCTGTACGTGTTACAACATTGTGGCTTTGCAGTAAAAAAGTGGGGGTGCTAGACCGGCCTGCTTGCAGTTCAGAGCTGTCCATCTGCAAAGCTTCAACAATTAGAGTCCTCAGTTCCTAAACATTTACTGAGTGTTGTTAAAGGGAAAGGTGATGTAACACAGTGGTAAACATTCCTCTATCCGAGCTCTCCTGGAACATGTTGCAGGCATCAAATTCAAAATGAATGAATATTTGTTAAAAATAATAATAATAATAATAATAAAATGTATTAATTGAAACATTAAATGTCTTTGAAGTGTAGTCAATTGAATATAGATTGAAAAGCATTTGCAAATCATGATATTCTGTTTTTATTTACGTTTTACACAACATCCCAACTTCACTGGAAGTGGGTTTGTACCGTATTTTCCTGATTAAAAGTCACTTTTTTTTTGCATAGTCTGGCGAGGGGAGCGACAAATACATCGGAGCAACTTGTATTTTGAATAAATTCAACTCTAGGGTGCTTGTCACCCTGACAGCCGCTAGAGGAGACGAGCTGCAGCGCACCGCGGGCGCACACCTGAGCCCCGAACAGATGCAACCTGTTCTGCAGAGCGACTAATACACGTTTTTTTCTTCTTCATTATGCATCTTTTGGCTCGTGCGACTAACATCCCGGAGCGACATATCACCTGCAAAGTAATGGTAATTGGAAGCTTGGAAAATTTGCAAAGCTTTAGCATAACTGCATGAAACACTGTCCATTCACCTATCAAGTCTATGGATATGAACCACAAGAGGGAGCTATAAAAGCAAAGTGTGCATTTTTTAATTCTAGTGCGCAATCATCAACTGTACAAAAACAGGTCAAAACCAAAACACTGCTTTGATAACAGAAAAATACATCAGTCATGTTTGTCTATTTGGGTTTGTTAGTGAATAGTGTGTTGGTAACATCATATATCAGATATAGCTACAAATAGCATTCTGACATTTCCATCACGACTAGCTGTTTGAGCAATTACTCATGTATTTCTTATGCACTTTTTGTTTCACCAGAGAAAAGCACATTTCTCATTTGGGTTTTGAGCTAAAACAACCTTGAAATCTCACGGGTTAAGGGTTAAATGGTGGCAAATGTTGATGCTATATGTACCACTTTTCACATACCGTACTGTACAAGTATTCCAGCTTTACTTACCGGTGTCCTGGGTGGTAAATGGCTGAAGTGATGCCGTGAGAGTAGTGTGCAGAGAAACTAAAACTGTGATTCTCCTGGAAGTTCTGATTGGTTCCGACACTAAGAAAAAAGGACAGCCACATTGACAAGTCACAGTCACGTTTAAGAAAACTCTGGCATGCAAACATTAAAAATGTGAACACTCAAGCACACAATGCTAATGATGTGACATAGCTGGTTGGGAATGATGATGACAGAGCAATCTGAATCCAAAACTGCAATTAAAATAAGACATGGTAAAATATGCAATCCAATTTAAGTGGGCAATCTAAATTAGATTGGTACTAGAGGAGATGTCATGTAATTTGTGTTGGCATATCTCACTAGGGAAATGATTCCTTGCAGTGTAAACAGTATAGAGCAATGGAGAAAGAAGGAAAAGAAAAGACAGGAAGCTCACAGGTTGGCTGCCTGCAGATGTTTAGGGGTTTATGCCACAGAAAAGCTGTGTATATGACCACGCACACACTCACATATACACAAAGAAATGCTGGCAGAGACTGAAAGAGATGACTTACTGTCAAGGCCAGGCTATAATTCTGAAATCCTAATTCAGAGTGTTTGAGCGACAAATATTGGATGCAGTCATATGAAGAGGAAGAGGCAGTGTAAGCTCCATACTGAAAATGAACCTTTAAAAACAAGGCAGCACTTTCAAAGTAAATCTGGTGCAAATGTCTCCCACGTCTTAATTACTTCTAAACACATGTACATTCACATCCCAATGGCTTCAAAGGCAGCCAACACCATTTGTGTGCTGTAATAGAAACATAAATCAGCGTGTTCCTCCTTTCTCTGCACGCACAATAGAAGAGTAATAGAGCACAGGTTGTCATCTTATCAAGATTCAACATACACACAGTATTTTCTGTGTCTCAGAGTGGCAAGAAAGCAGAGGCTTAGTGTGACTGCAACAATCACACAAACTGAAATGGGACATATCAGAAAAAAAGTGTTAAATAATGCTTAATTTAAAAAGATATGGCATATAGGTAACACATACAGTCCGTGTCATTAACCGGATAGTTAATTATTTGCCCTTTCAAGAAGAGGTGGATATAAAGGGGGCATTGATATTCAGAAAGAGCCATCATCCAATAGTTTACATATAGACAGGCACACAACATGAAATTGAATTCCTAAAGAGGGCACAGTATGCTGTAAAGATTAAAATATACCATATATGCATTTAAATCAGATGATAAAACAGCTCAGAACAATCTTGAATACCTGAAATATTCCAGCCTGATAAGTCTCCATGCATTTTTGAGTGACAAAAAATTATTCAAGTTGAATTATTGTTAGTTGATGCACAATTCTCAGTGTGTCATTTACTCCCTGTGCAGCAAAGTTGAACAGCAGTCACGCCCATTAATTTTCATTGGTTAAAACATGTTATTGCTAATTATTTGTCAATATTACATGATCAATGTACTAAATTGTTACTATGTGCTTAGAATTCTTGATAATTTAAAAGTTTCTTCACTGTATGTCCAAGATGAATCTTGGTTTAAATTAGCTTCAAGTCATTTTTAACTGATCTACAATTGTCTTAAACTTGCTGGAACTGAAATGGCAGCAGTTTTAGGCAATCAATCTTATTCAGACACAGAAAGGTCCATGTAAATAGTATATAAAGACAATGATGACACACTATCACTCAGACTGTAACCCACTGAATGAACTACCAAACATCATCATCTCTATTTCAATTTTATTTCCTTGGAAGGGCAGGGTTACCGGTAATGATAATTACATTTGGCATTTTTAAAGTGCTGTAGGAGACGAGCAGTAAATAAAAAGATTCTGGAGTATCGACAGACTTTACAATCAAAAGAATTATGTATGATAAGTGGACCGACACAGAGGTGCAGGCACTGCTTGCATTCTGTTCCAGCAAGGAGGTTGCAGAAAGACTATGCCACAGTCTCAACTGATTACGTCAGTGGTGGGTCCTACTCTGCAGTGGAGACAGAGCAGCCGAGAGAGAGGATGTTCCTGTAAATTCCTCACTCCCCCCTTGTACTACAAAATTCCTGCGGTGGAAACGCTGATTCCAAATATCCCATGACCTTCAAGGAAAAAGGTCAAGGTCATGGTCAATTTCAAGGCCATCTGTTCACCCACCTGAATGTTCAGCTTTGTACAGGCAGTCCTCGTGTTACGGACGAGTTCCGTTCCTACGGTCACGTTGGAACCTGAATTTCCGCGTAAGTCGGAATTAACCCTTTAATACCCCCTAAATATCCCTTAAATCTCTAAATAACTATCCAAATACTGTATTTTCCCTTTTAAAGTCGCATTTTTTTGCATAGTCTGGCGAGGGGAGCGACAAATACATCGGAGCAACTTGTATTTTAAATAGATTCGATTATAGGGTGTTTGAGAGGAGAGGAGCCGTGCTGTCGCGTCTGTTCGGGGAACGCGCGGCTGCCGCGTCTGTTCGGGGAACGCGCGGCT
>JAQQAE010009408.1:0-14626 GCA_029823295.1 Pseudamia nigra
ACAAACCTCTCTTATCTTTTTAAATGGGTGAACTTGCACATTTTTATGTTGCCCAATACTTATTGGCCCCACTGTATGCCAAAAAATAAAATATAAAGCCCAATTGTATTTTTACTTTGGGTCAGTATAAAAAACAAAAATACAACAAAAAAGACCTCCGAATGTTGAGCAACCAAAGTCGTTAATCAAGCAAAAATTAGATAGAATTCCACCTACAAAGCTTCAACAATTACTGTCCTCAGTTCCTAAACGCTTAGAGTGTTGTTAAAGAAAAGGTGATGTGACACAGTGGTAAACATTTTCTGATCAAAGCTCTACTGCATCGTGTTGCTGGTATCAAAGTCAAAATGAGTTAATATTTGCAAAACAAAAAAGGTTTAGCAGTCTGAACATTAAATATCTTGTCTTTGTAGCGCATTCAATTGAATATAGGTTAAAAAGGATTTGCAAATAATTCAGGCAGTTTTTATTTATGTTTCACACAGCGTTCCAACTTCACTGCAACTGGGTTTGTACTTTTCCAGCCTTTTGTTGTCCCTGTTCCAACTTTTTGGAAATGTGATGCTGCCATCAAATTCAAAATGAGCTAATATTTTCCATAAAATGGTTAAATGTCTCAGTTTCAACATATCATATGTTGTTTATGTTCTACTGGGAATCAAATATGGGTATATGAGAATTGCAAATCATTGCATTTTGTTTTTATTAACATTTTACACAGCATCCCAAATCTTTTGGAATTGGGATTGTAAAATAATAAACAAAGATGAAATAAAAGTACAACAGTATAATATACATACCAAACACAGAGACAGCTGCTACATAAGAAAATTTTATCTGATTCTTTAAGAATAACTAAATTAAAAGAAGCAAAAATCATGACAGGTCTCCTCACATTGAGCTGCAGAGACATTGTTTGCAACTGTGGGTTTGTATTCTAATTACATACTTTCAAATTGTGATACAATAATAGTTTTACACAAACTTGTTCTTGACATGTTTATGTGACATAATTTAACAAAGTAAAAAAAATTATTTGTCACATGCCACTGACTGTAAAATATGTTTTTCCTAAAGTAAGGTCCTGTGCACAACCAGGAGGGGTGGGATTTAGCCCTATGAACTAGGCTCCATAATATGATTGGAAGGTGACACTATAAGTTACATTACTTATGGCTCTATAATAACCAGAGTAGAAAAAGTAGTTTGTTTCCTCATCCATCCAAACCTGAACTACCAGTCATGCTTTTATACTATCAGAATAACTGGGAAGACTCTGAAAACAGATAATCAATCAAGTTAAGGATTTGGTACATCAGACTTGATTTTAAAAAAGGTGTTCCCTTTCCCCTATGTATATTTACTTGTCTGCAAAAATGTCAAAAACCACACCTTGTCAATAGTAACTAAATATGCACCAAATAAATTATATATATGAACTTCTTTCTCAATACTTGAGCTAGATCTCCCCAATGTTTCACATGGTAGACTAGTCACAGTAGTTTGGTTGAAATCACAACAGCGACATTTTATCATCAACACAAACATTTAGGAGGTCTGAGGTCACTGTGACTCTGGTAAGTGCAAAGGACGTAGACATTAGCCACATCTACATGACTGTTTGCATTCCTTTGGAGGCTAACAGTAGCCTAGCCCTTAGCCAGGAGTCACACCCGTGGGGATGGTGGGGGTGAGATGCCCCCACTTTTACAGAAATGAGATTTCACCCTGCCACGCACAATTTTCCCCTCGCTATAATGCATTATAAGCGTCCTCATGGTGCAGTTATTCGCAGCAGTACTGAAGGAGAGAACAAAATGTCTGTGACACCTGATGTCACAGACAGCGACATGTCTGTGACATCAGGTGACCAATCACCAATGACCATCAAGCCAATCACTTTTAATGTTTCAGACCCAAAGCAGTACGAACTACTCCCCAGGTAAAGTCACTACTAGGTTACACTAGAAGTGGGGAAAAAATTTTTAAAAATTAATTATTGGTCAAAGAGGCTTGAAAAAGAATAAATAAAGCAGGTATGAAACAGTATATTAATGTAGTGCTATTTTATTATTGATTATATATGTTTTCATATGATGTCTAAGTCACATGACCAACCTGTTTATGGGTGTTTACAGTTTGCTAGATATATTTTGACATGAGTTAGCATTATATTAATTCTTTAGTTAATAATCAAAGCAAAAGACAGAAAAAGACTGACTACTTTATCCCAAAAAGTCAATATACCATCAAGTAGAAACAGAGACTTAGTATCACTTTCCCTGCAAAATAAAAATAAAAGTCTAACTTAAAAAAAAAGAAAAATAGCTAGATATCAGTGTTGTTTTTCATGTTAATTTTACTGTGTGTATGTATTAATTTGCAAAAGATAAGAGCAGTAAATTTAAGAAAATCATAATTAATCTAAATGAATTACTTCAACTATAGTACATAACATTAGAAAGTGTTAAAAATCGATCAGAAAATACAAATGTTGTTCAGGGAAAATTAATGCACAGTACACGCAATAAAATAAGTTCAAGTAAATTATAGGATCCTGTATGGTGCAACACAATGTTAATACTGAGGTGTGTAAAACTGACAGAGGATAATAACTTGGCATGTAGGTTACATGATAAATCTTTCAAACAAATTGCCATGGACAGGATTGCAACTTCTACAAACGAGTGTTAGAAAAGGTTTTCGCATCTCCACATTAAATCTTCAACTGCTTTGTTTTTTTCCCACTGAACATTTTGTTGTTGACCTTTCTTGGTTTGACTGAATGCACATCAAAATGAAAACAGACATATATGACCTGACATAAACCCTGACCAGAACACCACCACGTTTAAAAATCACGCCTTTGTCCCACTACTCCATTCATGAGCATGTTACTGTTACCTATACAGCACTGCCATCATTCATTTGCAGGCCCGTTACAAAAAAAGCGTGTTGGGCCACCGGGCTTAACAAGTTTTCTGTGGGAAACCCTGGATCTGGAAACATCCACTAACTGCTCAAGAATAGCTCAGCTGTGCAGGCAGAGCTTACATCTGAACGTTCCCTTGTTGAAGATGAAAAAAAGCAAAAAAAAAAAGGATATAAAAATATTTTGTAACAATTGCAGCAAACAAAAAGGACTTGATCAATCTGTAAGTCAGTTTGTGAGACTGATGCAATCTAAAAGGAACTCAGCACTATTTGTCAAGAATACATGGTTAAAAAAATGAAAATGATGTTTAACTGCTCACACGGTCAAATGAGGACATGAATACAGGCAACTGTGAGAAGATCTGAACAATCAGATATTCCTAATGGGTCAAAACTGACAGGAAAAGCACTCGAGTGCTTTCTATAGCTGCTCAAAGGAAGCGTGATATTTTTCATTTTCGACAATTTACAGAGCTTTGTATAAAAAGAAGAATCAGATCTGATGTGATTTCAAGCTCTGCAGGAAATACTAGTCACCAGGTTTCAAAGCAGTAAATGTTAAATAAAAAACTTAATGAAATTTTCAAAGGGCTGTAGTTTTAAGAAGGAAAAAAAAAGGAGGTACAGATGTAATATTTGGGACTTCACCTTAAGATTAAGGTAGGAGAAATAGTGAAGATGTCTTTTTGCCTGATCCTGGGTGATTTCATGTGACTTTGTGACTGAAAGTTTTTCAAATGCTTATTCATTTGGGACCCAAACGAACCCTCCTGTGACCCAGTGGAAACAACTGATAAATCATCCGTTGTTAAATCAATTGCATGTGGTTGGCTGAGAAGTAACTAATTAAAGGGTCATTTTCTAACTAAGTATTTAAATCTTATGGTGATATTGAGAACTGATATACCATATACCAAAAATGTTTTCACACATGTCACTGCCTCCAAAAGTTTTGGTCCATTTTGTTCTCATTTGTTTGAACATAAAAAAATGTGACACCTGTACCTGGACTGGAGCAAGCAGCTGCAGGTCTACAGCTTTTCAGCCTCAATACTCATGATTCATGGCATCAAGTTCCAGTGCTAATGCAGGAGCTTAAACATGACATGAAATTCAATGCACAAAAACACAAAAACCCGTGTTCCTGTGACAACTGAACTGACTGGATATGTATGGCAGGGCAGCGCGGTCATGTCCCAACCTGAACCGCAGCAGCACTGACGTCAACAAAGACTCCTCACTCAACAAACGACTTTACAGTGGACTGATAATGTCAGAAATGTTACTGCAGTTAACATTTTATTTGATCTGCACAATTATTCCAAACAAAATCTCAATAGCATTCTGTATAATCATATAACCACAAATGTCCATGTTAGAAAATACACCGTCATCAAATACTTAAGTGTTCATTTGTTAATCTACTTTTAATTACTTTCCTAAATGTGTTCATTTAGATGTCCTTTGACTTGCAAATTTTGTTCATTATTAATCATTTTCCACATTTTTTATTTATTTTTTGGTAATTTTGCTCCGTCTGTTCAAATCCTGATACTAACTTTGTGTCTTCCATGTAGTTCTGTGCCCCCTCCCCCTTCTGTTCTAGAGCCCAATCCCAATACACCCCTTCATCTCGATTTAGCACGTTCACATGAAGGGGTAGGGTTGTCCCAATGCATGTGAAGTCAGAAGGGAAGGGTCAAGGGGTAGGGCTGTTTAGCCCTTGAAGCCTCGATGTTCTGGATGTGTGTTTGCTGGTTGTGGACTAGTCCTGTGACTGCGGACGTCATCCAGTATCTGTGTTGTTTGTTGTTCTATCTCTACTCTTTTCTTTGTCTCTCCTCTGTCCACAAACCCCAAATGGTCGAGGCAGATGGCCGCCTACCCTGAGCCGTTGGTTCTGCTGGAGGTTTATCTCTTCGCTTAAAGGAAAATTTTGGAACATCTCCAAAATCTTACGAATGAAGAATTAATAAAAGGTGGACACCAGATTTAAATGCAATAAATTATCCTTAAATATCAATAAAACTAACTTCATTGTTTTCAGGTCAAATCGAAACCGAAACAATGTTGAGCATGTACACATTAAGATAAAAGGTAAAGCTGTTGAGAGGGTAGAATTCATTAAATTCCTGAGGATTTACATTGATGAATTCTTAAATTTTAAGAAGCACATTGATGAATTGACAAAGAAATTATCTAAATGTGTTGGCTTATTTTTCAAGTTATGGCACTTCCTCCCTCTTGAAGCTCTTGTACTGTCGTACCGGTCTCTATTTGAGCCTCATTTAAATTATTGTAATGTTATATGGTGCAATGCATATCCTAGTCATCTGGAAAAATTACAGATTCTACAAAAGAAAGTTATACGAGGTGCATCATGGTCCCAGGTAAATGCTCCATCTGATCATCTATTTTATGGTTACAAACTTCTGAAGCTTACCGAGTGTAACACTAGTCACAATACCTGTGTCATGTCTAATGTAGCATTTAGACTCTGTGAACTTATTCCTACTTATTTTCCCACTCACGGACACAACACGAGGGGAAAACAGCTATTCATGGGCAAGAAACCTAAACTGAAATGTACAAGTTTCAGCGTAACATGTAAAAAGTCTACAGATGTGGAAAGAAGTAGACAACACTATGAAAGTATCAACATTTCTGTCGGTTTAAAAAAAAATTAAAACAACAGCTATTGTCAGTTTATGTTTAAGTTTAAACCCATTTTTGGCCAGGTACTGTGTTATACCTTTTCACTTGTATATATGTTTGAGCCCCTGTGTTTTCATTTTCATGTACCAGTGTCGTATTGATAACTCCCCAAACTGTGGAATAATACTTAAGATTCTCTTAGCGTTTATGTTAGGATTAGGGAATGATAGGAATTGATTTGTATAATGTGTGTGTGTTATTTTGATGTCTGGGCCCCCGTTGACAAGTTATGGGCGGCTTTTGGGGAATCCCATTTCACAAAAATTTTATATTGCATGAAAACTTGAATTCTATGTATTTTTAAATTTGTGAATAAACTAAAACTGACTGACTGAGTTGTTAAGAATTCTAATAATTTTTGATCATTTTACTGATATTCTGCTGAAACTTTGCAAAGTTTTGTTTTTTTTATAATATTTTGATAATTCTCTTCATTTTCTGGGTACTTTTGTCCTTTTTATATTAAAGAACATTTTATTGTTGTCATTGTTTTGAACTAGATGTCATGTGTTGACCATGAACAACAATGTAAAACCACAAACAACCTATCAGATTTAAATTTTAAAGGTTTAAATTTCACTAAATAAGAAGTCAGATTGGGCTCCTTTTATTTTGCATGTTTGACAGCTACTGAACCCTGCAGAAAACTGAACAAAAAGCAGAAATATCACATATTCTGGGTCTCCAGTGATCATCAACCGGGGACCGTCGCACCACACCTAAACCACCAAAACTTTCCATGCAGCCCACAGAATATTCATTTATATAGCATTTATATGATACAGGAGGAAACAGTGTGGTCTGATATTTAGAAAATATATCCTTTTTTTAATCCTGTCTTGGCATCATCCTAAAAAAAAAAAGAAATGAAACTGAAATAATATGGAGTAATTCATGACGAATATGTGCATTGACCTGCAGTATCTAAATGTTAGAAATCCATCATCTGTTACTTTATTAGGTAGTTTCTAACATAATCTGCTGCAGCTTTTTACGAGAAAGTAGGACACCACAGTATAGTGTCAAACCAGTTCATATTTCTTTCAAGTTGCTGCAGCCGTTTTTTCCTGGTTGCAGAGTTTATCATCACACTTTAGTAAACGACATTCTGCTTCGGTCTCTGCTCTCAGTATTTGAGATGGTGCACGTTTACGTCAGGTTCTGAAACTATCGTCATGCATTCAAGCGCACCCCATAACTTCATGAACGTCTACTAAAATGGTCATGAAACTTGTTTAAACTGTAGAGTTGCTGTTTTCTTCTTTTGAACAATGTATTGAATTCTTTAATTATTTTCTGTAAAGGTTTTTTGTTTTTTTGGTTTTTTTTGCTCAGTAAGAGCTGCAAGTTGAACAATTAGATGTTCAATCACAATACGCCATTCATTTCTACACAAGCAGATTTTAGATTCTGCTAGAAATCTTAGCAAATTCCTTTCAGAAACCTTGACAATACTGTACCACAGAGCTAGACGATTTTATCAAATTAATTCTGGCTGTCAAATTATTCATTTTACACTGATAAATTCCCCTCCACAAATATAGCTGATGACCTCTGATTTAAACTGGAAAGAAATACTGATATGAAATGTGTTGCTAGAATTATGAAGACTGGACCAATGTGAACACGTTCAACATGATCATAGGTTCGTTCATGTCAAAGTTCACCTCATGCTATCACATTTCACCTTCAGCATCGTGTCAAATTTCATAAATACTTTGTGAACGGGAGTTTACAAACAAAGATACTGTATGACATAGTGAGGAGCTGCCTTGTATGTCACACTGTGAGTAAAACCGTGCTAACGTTAGCCGGTGGGAAATGACAGCACAGCACAGGTCTGTGGCGAAGGAGAAGTTAGCTGTAACCAGCAGCGAAAGCACAGGAAAACTAGTTCCGTGACTCATGATTAACATTCAGTCACAGTCCTGACAAGACGACGAAATTCTCCATTCTGAAAATCCGTGTCGATTTACGTGAACGTGACATTAACGAGGGCAGACAGTAACGCATAGCCAGCCCCTGCCATGTTTGGGCTGGAGGAAGGTTAGCCATCAATACAAATGCCCATTCAGTTGCCTCTTACAAGCTAGCCAGCTAACATGTCTCTCCTAGCACGGCTCTGCAAAAAAATGCAAATAAAATGGACTGTTTTGCAAGTACAACTAGCTCACAGCTAACTTACCATGTTTCAGCTCATGTTTCACAGTAAACAGGTCACCTTCTCTGGAGGATCCCTCCATCGGGGATGGCATCGTAATTTCGTGTTCCAATTATGTTCACAGATGCTTTTCAGACAAGGTTACGTTCTTTTCGCAACCTTACGTGCAATATTAACATGGAAGAATTTAGTTACGGAGCAAGAGAATAACACGCATGTGAGTCAGGCCCCAAACATAAAAGATACATAGGAAGAATGTTGTTACTATACCCAACAGCAGGCAAAGCCACAAGAAACACTTGCTTCTTCCAGTACAACACCACTACCACTACCTTCGCAACCAGCCAGTCCCTGCACCCTGATTGGGGTTGCTAGGAGAGAATCCGGCCTCTGATTAGCCGGTTCCATGGTAGCGACACATAAATCCCGCCTCCCTCACATGATTGGTGCTACCTTCACTGCACCTCGTACATTCTGCCTGTCAATGATAAGTACGTAAATTCAAACATCAAATTAAAACTGAATAAAAAAAATAGGGCTGTCAAATAATTAAAAATTTTAATATGATGAACCACGATTAATACCCATTCGCTTTTTATTTTGTGGGAGCAAAAACATTCATGACAGAAGGTGATATAGACACCCGGCTAAAATGTATTATTTCAGTTTAAAATGTATATTTTTCTTTCAATTTAAACTTGTGTAAATAAAGGAAATTCTACCTGCTTTGTAGAACTTAACAGAACCTCAGTAATGTTCTGCTGAGATGTTTTTGCTTTTTTACTCTTGGTTCATTGTTTTCATCAGTAACTAATGTCATTTGTTTCAAAATGTGTAAAAACTTATACTTTTAAATTTATATTGACTTTGAAGCAGTAAATACTAAAGAAGTTGTCAGTGACGTGGGTCAAATGTAACAAAAGATTTCATCACTTTTCCCTTGATGCATGAGTTATTGTGCGTTGACGCGTTAATTGCGTTAATTTTAATCAAATCAATTATGCAAATGAGTTCATCCGGATTAACGCGTTAATTATGACAGCCCTAAAAAAATGTAAGGTTTTAAGCGTAATTAAAAATGAATTGGATTGGTACAAATGGACATCACTCGTGCACTTCTCCCACTGTCCCCGAGGAAAATCCTCACCCTTTAACGTTACATGTGTATAATCTGAGCATCACAGGCTCCATTATTACAAACAGCACGTGCCATACAGACTCCGCGTGAGTGTCGTTCAGTATTAAACTGGCCTTACCGAGAAGTTTAGAGAAAAATGATCATGTTGCACCTTTTAATTTTTTTTTTTCTTGCAACAGCAAAACTGTTTCTTATTTCATGGAGAAACTGCCAGGAACTGACCTACAGTCACATGTTATATTACAAAGGTGTAATAACCTGTTGCTGATGAAGGTTTACATACATCAACAGAAACACAAAGACTAAACGTGATGCATAAACATAACTATAGAATAGAATTTAAAATTAAGTGCTACATATGGCAGATGTAGACAAATGTTGCAATTCTAGCACGTTCTTAAAGGAAGTCCACCAACTTCCTTTAATGGAGAACTTATTTGCTTTAAAAGAAAGATTATTAAATTATAACCTTTCCGTTTTTATTGTGAAATTACCCAATCTGCATGCAAAACGACTAATACTTGGTATTAGTTTGTTTATTAGTATTTGTTTACGTATCGTAGTCTGTATATCTGCAGTTATTAATACTGTACTTGTTAAGACGCTACCTGCCTCTCGACATGAGTCATTTGGCTCCCTCTTGTGGTTGAACACTGTCATTGCTGTCATCAAGTTTAAATTAATATACTTTTTTACGTTTCGCTGACCTGTGGTACATGTAATAACGACAGAAATGTATATATTGAAGAAGAACAGTACTTTTGTTAACAACTGGAACTTACTGAAAACAAAAGAAGGAACTATTGAAGTCATTCCCATTTATTAATGGATGTGGATTACAAGGTTTGGAAGAAGCGCAGTTTTCCTCTTCCCCTCAACAGACCAATGAGCGCCAACTAGCTCCCATACAGCCAATCGCATGTGTGCTTGTCCGTGTGGAGCCAATCAAACTTTGCTCCACTTGGTCATGTTGAGGAAGTGAAGCACGTCCCCGACGAACCCATGGCAGGTCGCCTGCTAGCTTCACGCTGCCGCTTCTCACTGACCTCTGCTCCCAGTATGTCTGTTGTACGAGCCTTTCGTGTTCTTTCCAGGTTCACGTCACGGAAATACGCGCTATTCACAGGTAGGGATCACTGTTGAAAAGTTAAAGGATAAAGCTCCGCGGAGAATAAGGAGACTGTAACCGGAGGCGCTGCTAAAGTGTTGGTAGCAGCAGCCTGGTAATTAGCTCGTTATAGTAGCTGTTAGCATCACGCAAGAGAGTTTATCATACAACACCAGTGTTGTATTTATTAATAGGCATATTCATCCATATTAAACAAATGCATTATCTATAGGAACAATAAGTGAGCAGTACATGCACAGTGTTTGTGCTTCAGTCTGCTACTACAGAAGTTGGGCCTCTGATTAAAAGTTAAGTAATATCTTGTGTGTGTTTTTCAGATTGTGTTGGGAAAATAGAATCAACTTTATTGCTTTTTGGGAAATTCATATGACATGGATTTGAAGCAGACACAGTCATTTGTAGACTTTGGCCATTCATTCCTGCGTCAGTTGCTCCCCTACTGTAGAGTCTACAGGGAAACTAGGTCAAAGGTTATGTTGTACTGCGTCTGCTCATTATGACCAACACTTTGAGGTCACGGGGGTATACAGTATATGTCAACCTCTCTCTGACAGCTGAGAGAGAGGTCATTAATTGGTCTGTCCTATACAAATCGAATTGAATGATAGCAATTAGTTTCACATCTTACTGACCGTGTAAACATGCAACTGTAACAATGTGTTTCCTAATCCAGTTTTTCCTTTTCACAGGCAGTAGTTTCAGAACCTTCTCAGTGGCTCCTGCCATGTTAGGTAATTAACAAGCTCACATTCTAATGTTAAATTGCCGGTGTGTACAAAAGTCAAGCTGTAACCACTATGCACATCCAATTAATGAAGCAAAGAGAGAAATGGGTCACAGTGTCCTATAACATGTTTTTCATTGAACATCTTTGTGGTCTAATTTTAGCCAGAACCCATGTGGACTATGAAGTCAAGGGGGATGTGGCTGTAGTACGGATGAATGCCCCAAATTCTAAGGTTTGTGCATAATTAAACTATTTATATTATTTGTTGTTATCATTGTTATTATTGTAATTACTTATATTGGTATGTAATAATCACATAGATTAAATGTGGATCTATATTTCTGAATTCTGCCTCCAGGTTAACACCTTGTCAATCCAGATGCAGAAAGAAATGACAGAAATAATGAATGAATTGTGGGCCAATAATGCAGTTAAGAGTGCTGTCCTCATCTCCTCTAAGCCAGGATGTTTCATAGCAGGAGCTGATATCAAGTAAGTAAAGCATCCTCAAATCTACTCCATGATGAGTTTTTAAGATGATATTAGTTAATCAACTGAATAACTATTATTCAGTCACATGACTGATTGAACAGACATGGGGAGCGGTGACTACAGGTGCAAAAAATCATGTAGTTTCATGCATCCTTGTTGGTACTTATTGGCTAATATATATATCGGTGCATTGTATATAAAATATAGCAAGATTAGAGTCAACTAAAATGTTGTATTTGTCATTTAAAAAGTTGAAGAAAATTACAAATGTTGGCAAAAATTGATGCTGGGTTAGAATACAAATACAAAGGAAGAAGATATTGTGAGGTGCCATGATTATTATTATTATTCAGGAAATCCGTGGCATGATCTGGACATCGTCAGTGAATTAGCATGACATTACCTTTTTATAAATCTAATTTGTAGTGTACTTTAAGTTAAATTTGTGTCATTTTGCTGATGAAAATTTTTTGAAACTCTATACAGTTTTTTAACACTTGACTTTCTTTGCGGAGAAAATGTAGAAATTGATCCTGTCTGATTTTCCCAGCCTTCACTTATTTTCTTTAAACTGTTGCATCTGTTCACAGTATGATCGAGGCCTGCAACAGTGCAGAAGAGGTAACAAAACTCTCTCAGGAAGGGCAGAAGATATTTGAGCAGGTTGAAAAGTCCCCAAAGCCCATCGTTGCTGCGATCAATGGGTCTTGCCTTGGGGGAGGCCTGGAGGTAAAAAGAAAAAGTTATGTTAATTTTAGCAGGCAACTTGCCTTTACTTAACTACTAGATGATTATTAATGTCATGTTGTTTTTTAATCTTTTAGTTTGCCATTGCGTGCCAGTACAGAGTTGCAACAAAGAGCAAGAAAACAGTTCTTGGTACTCCTGAGGTCATGCTGGGTCTTCTACCTGGAGCTGGTGGTACTCAGAGACTCCCCAAAATGGTGAGTAATATGTAGTCAAGTGAATTCCACTTACTAGTTAATGCTGCCACAAACTGTTTAGTCCTTAATTTTACTATAGATGTCCAGATGTCCAAAATCTGTACATTGTGTGGAATGAATCAGAGTGTAACATGTGAGGTACTAATAATACAATGCTTTCAGGAAGACTTTCACATCAAATAGACATGGCTTTGTAATGAAGAAAAAAAAATCAAAGTTAAAGATCTTAGAATTTGTGTGTCAGGTTCCTTTTGTTTGACTAAAACAATACATTTTTGCATACCGTAATTCTGTATCTGCATTATTTCAATATGCAGAAAGTGACACAAAGGAACACAAAAAAAATCTCATTACTGATGAAAGCAGCACACATTTCCAATTTTGTGAATACTTGGTAACCAGTAGCTTTAATTATTACTTTTAGTAAAACATACTGTGTACATGGGCTAATATCTGAACATTTTTCTCTGGAGTAGAAGAGAAATTTCAAGGGGTTTTACTTCAGTTGTGGGGAAACTTTATTATATGCTTAAGCTGAGATGTTTTCATTCTAATTTGTTTGCAATTGTAGCATCATACTGCATCTAAACTAGATAACGTTTAAGGAAAGTCATGCTCCAATAGTAAATAGATTTCATTCCAAGACGGTCTTCATAAATCTCCTTGAAAATTTAAATTGTGTATCAGCAGTCAGTTTACAGTGCTTGAAATTGAATGTTATGGTTTCTTATTCTGAGCATTTGAAGTAACTAAATATGGAAATAGCCAACAGTTAAAAAATAAAAATGGTTGCTGTCTGATTTTATTTATTTTTAAACTATAATTACCTGGAGTGTACTTATGTTGATGTGTAGATCAATATGATCCATGTATTCAAAGGTTGTTAAAAGTTTTAAAATTACACAAATGGGAGGGAACAGAGTATATGAATAAGGTTAATTGTTCAGAGAATATTTGATGATTAAAATTCAACTTTGCACAGTATAATATCAGATGAATTCAAATTTATAAGATAAATGTGAGTTTTCTGAACTTTAGTATATTGCTGATCAAAATCTTAAGACCAGGGAAAAAATCACAAGTATTTGCATTTCGTGCTGGTGTATCATAGCTATGTTGTAAGTAACGTTCCGAAATGCAAAAAGAAGAAACAGAAGCAAGAGACAAAAAATAGAGCAAGCAATTTTTGTTAACACAGCATTTGAGCTGTTCATCAGCTGATCACAACTTTAAGACCACAGTCATAAAGTCAAACAGAACTAAAAGCGAAAAAACAGGTTTCATTAATGAGTAGACCCACTGTTCTTGTTGATTGCTTAAAAAAAAAAAAGGCTTGCTTGATGCAAGTGTTTTCAGGAGGCTGGTGGGAACATTGGTCCATGTGGAGAAGGCAGCTTCATGAAGGGCATCCATGGTCTGGAACTGACGTCTGTTTTTATAAACTTCCTTTGTTATCCTTCTAAAAACCTTCTCAGTGGGATTTAGATTAGGGGAACATGTAGAATGGTCCAAAAGAGTGATGTTATTCTCCTGGAAGAAGTCCTTCATTCGCCGGGCATTATGAACTGCAGGGTTGTCCTGCACGGATGAGGGCCCTCAAGCTACAGTCATAAATACCCCTACGAACAGGTGTGAACGCTGTACAAATGATATTTGGACAATTTTGTACAGCCTTCTTAAGGCCTCTGTAGGAGAATAGGCTGTTTATAAGTTTGTAGCCAGGTCGATGGTCTTGTCCAAGATTTTCACACCCTACGAAACCCCTCAGCATAGGCCAGATGTACGAATGACTTAGGAACAATGTGAGAACTGCATGTTTGTATATTTACATAAGAATAGACCACAATGAAATGCTGCTGCTTCCGGATAGTTACTTACTTCTCACTTTTCGTTATACATGGAGCAACATGACACAACACGTCAGCAAAGGTGTTACAGTCCATGCGGAGGTACGCCAAGTAGTCACCTTCTGACTCGCGGTCCAGCTCGGAGAACAAAGTCTCGTACTGCCTGTAGAGGTGCCGCCTCTTTATCCAAGGTCTCACCCACCAGCGTTGCCGCCTTCTCTCCAGTGCCTCCTGCTGCTGCCAAACCAAAGCTGTGGCTACAACCGCTTGATCTTCTTCGTCCTGCAACTGTAGTCTTCTGTGCATTATTGCCATCTTTAAAATTTTAGCAGCTATGATAATCACTTGAAGACAGATTTCTGGAGAGTGGAAGGCTGCCACTTGCATACCCCAACAAAATGTGCCGAAAGCCACAAGGTCTTCCTACCAACGACTTCAGATTGCCGGCAGTTGAACATAGTATGCCATACAGTGGGGACAATAATTATTGGGAAATGTAAAAATGTGCAAGTTCACCCATTTAAAAAGATAAGAGAGGT
>JAQQAE010009409.1:0-14626 GCA_029823295.1 Pseudamia nigra
ACCTCTCTTATCTTTTTAAATGGGTGAACTTGCACATTTTTACATTTCCCAATACTTGTTGTCCCCACTGTATATGATAAAACTTTGGCAGCCAGCTAGGTTTTTACACTTAAAGTGGCAAAACATTATTTAAAGTTTTGTTTTAAAAAATTTGCAGGTGATTTTTGCAAAAAGTAACGGCAAATCTGAAAGCTTTTTGACTGTGCCGTGAGTGGTATTTTAGGTTTTTAAGGTTTACACGGACTGTCTTATATGGACATTTAAAAAATATTATGATTATCAACAGATAGCATTAGCACATTATGAAATCCTTCTTTGCAATGTATACTTTATGTGTATGTCTTCCATCTCTGTCTGTGGGGAAAAGGAAATCATTGCAGGAGTCTCAACCTTAGCAAGGCATCAACAGGAACAGGGAAGAGGAGAAGACAAGCGGAGACAGAACGATTTAAGAGGCATCTGAGGAGAGCAGTGTAAGTCAGGTGGGTGAGAGCACATGGCAAACCCGCTGCCCCCAACCTCTTCTGACTCTTCTATGAATATTTGATGCAGGGGTCTAAAGCTAGCACTGTGAACTCTGAAAATGTGTGACAGCTGAAAACGCTCAGAGGAGAGGGGCTTACATCAGTCACCTAGGAGAGCCGACGTCACAGTCTGAGGTGGAGCTGGATCACGTGAGATTGTACAAATGCGGGAAAGCAGTGTGGCAAAAAGGACAGATGAAGTAAAAATTACAGAATTCTGTTGGTTAAAAAATAGAGTTTGGTTGTTTCCTATGGACAAATCACATATTGACCTTGTTGAAATCAGATAGACACTATGATTGCCCACAATTTCAATCCCCAGACCCTATTTCTAATCCAAATTGTAGCTCTTAGTTTGCACCTTAAATCTCCATTCAGAGACTCCCACGTTGTCCTTACTGTGGAAGATGCCCTCTAGTTTTCTATCCTCGTGTGGTCATTTTAAAAGTTACAAGAGCACACAAACACACACACACTCACACACAGACACGGGGATGCTTGCTCGCCACAGGCAGACAGGGCCATTGAAATATTGATGGAAGCTCTCTCCTTGCCTTAATGAAAAATCGTCCTTCGATAAATGTTTCATCCCTGCAGATGCATCACCTACCCATTTTTAACAGATGAGGCAATTCGCCGTCGAAACACAAACACTGAGGGGAAAATGGGTCTCACCGCAATCTGTTGCCCTCGGCGTACAACTGAAAGGGGTGAGCTGGAGGAGATTTTAAAACAGAAAGAGAGGGGAGTGCAGGAGGAAGGAGAGATGTTTTACAAATGCATTGTCTGGACTTTTGCCCCTCACTCACATAGTTTAAACAAATAAGACGTGGGCAGTAATAGAAGTAAAGAATTATAATTAGTCATTATTTCTGTCTTATTGTATTTTTAAGCTGTAATTTTACTTTTAATTATGTTTATTTTGAACGCTTCTGCTTTGCACAATTTAAATTAGCTCCAATACAGACTTTGAACTGGTCTTCACTAACCTTGTGCTAGAAAATGCAATGATCTCCACTGTTTGGACAATCAGTCAGTTACTCTAATTATTCCATGTCCAGTGGCCAGGATAAGACGTCACAGATGTGAACAGTACCGTATTTTCCGCACTATAGGGCACACCGGATTATAAGGCGCACCCTCCAAAAATGTCACTTAAAAAAAATTAAAAAATAAATAATCTGGTGCGCCTTATAGTGCGGAAAATACGGTAAAATGTAAGACTCAAACACAACCCATTAATACTGACGACCAGACCAGACTAAAATCCAAACTGTGAAAGAACATGTATGGCAACCCAGAACATGTTTTAAATTTTTGTCCAAAGAAGCTACATTTGGCTTTGATGGCAACTGTTCATTCTCTTATGAGATTTAGAAGGTAAACACCCAAACTGCTTTTCAAATCACAGGTCAAAAATGGATTTGTGCCATTTCTTGCCTTCTTAGAAGAAAAATGAGGAGGAGGAGAAAAAGGAGAAAGAGAAGGAGAGGAAGAAGATGAAGGTCATCTGTGAATGTTGTGGATTTATTGAGTCATGCACTGAAATCAGATCCTGGCTTGTTTGACCTCACAGTGCACTACAGGAATCAGGTCACCTTGGGAATGATGGGTGGTTCAACCAGTCAGAACTTTTTCTGATGAGACATTCGTGGGTAGGACAGCAGAGGTAAGCATGGAAAACCAAGGAAAAATCAAGTCACAGCACTTTATTTTTGTCAGCACCCTTACTGGAGTCTTCAATAGTCACATAAGTGCTACAGCCATACAGTAAATACAAGACTTACTATATGGGATCTTTTCATACAGTTGCATAGATTTGTACTTGAATAAAAAAAAAATACAATGCAAGTGTTATTTCATTGTGCACTTTGCTTTTCTGTATCAACGATGCCATTGTTGAGGGAGTCTGATCACAAGAATGTAAACCTGTTTCAACATGATTCCTAAATATGAGTGTTTGGAGCAGAATTAAGTATTGTTTGTCAAGGTGCTGTGTAGTGAGAGTGAAAATTCATCTTAAAAAACTGTCAATTACTTAAAGGATATTTTTAGCCAGAATTTAAGTGGCCAAAATGTCTCTATGTTGTGCTTTGTATAAGCGATATGACTGCATCTTAGGGACATGGAGTGTCATTTAAATGTCACAGAAGTAGCTCCGGTTCACCATATCTCACTACTGGTAAGGTTTCCACACCACACGCTTGTTAGATAATGTGCTGCTGTGACTGAGCATGCTCTCTTGAAACCACAATGACACCAGAGGATGCCGTATATCACCCATCTAAACAAACAAAGTCAAAACATAAATGTTCCTTTGAGTTTGCTTCCAGTCTTCACTTGGAGACTTGAACGGCTTCCCATTATGTGTGAGTGTTTTACAGCCTCTTGAATCACTGCTCGTTTCAGGGTTCAAAATAATAAATAAAGTCAGTGTGAGCATAGGCGTCGGTTATAGACAGGATTCTAGGTGGGGAGTGTTCATTGTTGTTTTTGTCTCAGGAGATGTAATGTTTGGATCTTAAAAAAACCTGCTGCATCAGTAATGACAGTAATGACAAGTTATTTATGTTCATTTTCTTAAATATATTGTTCATTTTTGATCATGTGCGTTTATTGTCTTGACTATTTTGTTCAATTTGATTTATTTTCTTAATTATTTTGTTCATTTTTTTGTTCATATTTTTTTTCTTGATTATTTTTTCAATTTCTTGTTCCTTTTGTTAATTTTTTGCATCCCTTTGTTCATTTTTAATTCATTTTTTATTTTGTTGATTATTATGTTAATTTTTGTTTATTTTCTTAATTATTTTGTTCATTTTTTGTCCTTTTTGTTTATTGTCTTGATTATATTATTTTTTTCTGCTCAGTTTTTGTTAATTTTCCTGATTATTTTCTTCCTTTTTTGCTAGTTTCTTTTAATTTACTTAATTATTCTGTTTATTCTCAATCAATCCATTCATTTTTTCCCCATCAGTTACTTGGTCAAATTTTGTTTAGTTTTTGCTCCTTTTTAATATTCTTGGATTTTATTGTTAATTTTTTTCATTTTGCAGAACATATTTTGTTCATTTTAATTCATGCATATGCTGTCATCGACCACCTTAATTCAAAATGAACAAATTATGTTCAGTGATAATATTTGTGCATCTTATAATCTGTGAATTATTTTGTTGAGTTTGATTTAATTTTGTTAATGACAGCTTGTGTTTAACAAAAAATAAGTCCGCTGTACTTCTTATAATTTTTTACATTTCATGGGTAAAATACAGTATGTCAGTATCGTGTAATGTGGATTAATTTACAGCAGAAAAGTGATATTGTGTCAGGTTGCAATAATTTTTTGGCCAATTTTTTTTAATTTGTTGAATTATTTTGTTCATTATGTAATCATTTTCTTGATTTTAGTATTCTTTGTGTTGTGAATTATTGTGTTTTGCTTGAATCATTCACACTGATAATTCACAATTAAAAAAGTTAAATACTCTTCTTTATATTATTATATTCTTTTCTTAAAAATCTTATCTTTTACATTTAAAGAGTAAAAAAATGTTTTGATATGTGGATTGATTTACAGTAAAAACAAAGGTTTATGTCATTTCATAATAATTTTTTGGTTTCAGTTGTTAATTTTCTTGAATATATTGTTGATTTTTGTTCCTTTCATAAATGTATCACGTAACGGCATAAAGTTATGCATTAATATTTTAACGGAGCACAGAAGTAAATGTTCGATGCTCGAAATTTCCAGGAAAATCCAGAGATGCCGAAGTAATGCTCCCCTGCCAATGTTCCTACAACACCTACACCCTGCACTGTAAGTATGTAGCATGTGTGAAAAGTATATGTTACTATCAGCAGGACCTTCTGACCCACTAACCCACTTTATGCCACACCAGCAGCCCATGTTTTGGCCATGCAATCCAGCATCTGCTGTTTGGCTCACACCACCTGCGTGACACTATTTATACATTCATCATATACTATATATGTATCTTACATGCCACGTGTCATAACAGCTAACACGGTGTGAGTTTGCACACAAGCTGTTCTAACTCTGCCAGCACAGCGGCATCAATAATTGAGAGCTCGATAAAAAAAAGAGAATACTGTAGCTTTAATCACAAAATGCTCCATTTTACTGCTCTGAAATTTAGAATGGAAAAATGGAAAAATAAATCAATGACATCACATCACAGCTCAACAAGTAAAAACTAAATAAATTAAGTATTATGAAAAATTTAAACAAAGATATTGTTACGGTAATCAATTTATTGATATGGCATATAGACTTAACAACCACATGGGTGGAGGCATTTCATTTTTTGTTTTTCTCATTTTGCTTTTATCTCATTTTTTATATATAAGTATACATTTTAAAATATTTTTAACTACACTACTGTTGTGTATGGGTTACTTATTAATTTGAAGTCTGAAGTTTGTCTCAGAATTTCCAGTGATAATACAGTACGTTGATGGCATTTGATGATCTGTATTTCAGGATTTAACCTTATAAAGATGAAAAGTGGGAAGATGAACTGAGAATAATGTGATTTGGGACGGGCCCCACCTCATAGCTGCCATTTTTAGCAAGTCTTCTAAGAGAAAAGTAGTATTTAAACATTATTTTTACTTCATCCTCTGTGTGGGCTTGCCTTTGTGTTTTATGTTCTTATAATAATGTATGTATTATATTGTATGTATTATGTATGTGAGTAGCACCAGCTGTGACAAGCAAGTTTTAAAAAGAGAGGAAAAAGTGAAATGAAAGACATGTGAGAAGAGATGCCAAGGAGACTGTATGGGACCCACAGACTGTATATAAAAGCTGGACAAACTGTCTGTGATGTCACCTACAGGTTCTGAAGAGCCTTCTGGAAGCTCCAACACAGTCTCTGGGTGCAGCCATGTTGACACTACTGCTACTTCTTCTGATCGAAAAATGGACTGAGATGTAGAGTCAGATTGGTGCTGAGGTTTATTCAATGAAACGATGAAGATCTATGGCTTGAACACACCTCTCAACCAAAGTCATGCACAAATGTCAGTATCTGGATAATTTAAACAAATGAGTTGTATAAAATTTTACCCCCTGTGCAGTGTCATGGAGGTGAAAATGAAGTATCGAGACTAAAAACGTTGAATGCACCAGGACGTAAACATGTTTATTTCCACTCTAAATATGATCATTAACAGGTGACTTGCTTTTGGAGCCATCCCCTAGTGGATTCTGATGGTTTATGACAATTCTGCATTTAACTTACACTTAGTTACAGAGGTTGCTGCTGGATAGGACCTGAAAATAAGAACAAAGAAAAAGTACTTAAAGTACTACACAGACTACATATGAAGATACTGCCTCACCTGTTTTGTGGAACTCAGGTTATTGATTAAAGGAATCATAGACATTCATTCTGGGTGAGATTGCCCTTTTTTCTTCCTTTTCCTTCTGTTTTTTGCTTTTTTGGGTCAAGGATGAATTATTTGATTTTGGAGACTTGTTTTGTTTTGTGGATTGCTATGTTTTGTAGATCGCATTTTTTTCCCTCTTCCAATGACTCCTTCTGTGGAGCTTTTTATGAGTTTTTATGAGTCATTGGAATTTATTTTCAGGCTTTGTTAACATATTAGTTTAAAATATTTGTTGTTGTTTATCCACTATGTAACAATCAAAATCCTGATTACATTTAAGAAACACATCAATATTAAAAACAAGACATCAGTTTTAATGTGTCTTTTGGTGACACTCCTATGTAACATAAAATGATATTTATCATTTCTAATTGTGATTTTAAAAAATCATCATTAATGTCATTGAAATTGTAACTGGTTTTCAGTTTTGACTAGTTTATTTGTTTGTAGCATGATATATGAAATTCATTATATTAGTGGTCGCATATCAGCCATTAATTAGATAAGGTCAGTTACTACAGGTATTACTAGTATCCACATAACTCATGATTAAGTCTTTCTAAGTGTTCTAATGTGACCTCTCACATTACAGTAAAAGTTCCATACTGTGAAAATCCATTTTTAGTATATTTTGAGGTTTATATAATACATCGATACATAATACATAAAAGCTGTCAAAATCTAAATTTGCTCAGTGCTGTCATTCTTGAGAAATTCACACAACACAATGAACAACAAGGAAAATGAGACATTTTAGATTCTTGTGATTAGTGACATTGATAGAATGCATGGGTCCCACCCCCATCAGCCAGTAAACGTCTAGGCTGTAAAACTTGAAGTCTGAATTTTAAAATGTCACAAATTACAACCGGTCACAGTTTGACCCATGCCCTGAGCAACTCACACTATTCCTGATTTTTTTTTTTATCCCAGAAAATTGTCCATGAATGTGTTATTGTTGTGTGTATATGGAGCCCAGAGAATATGACGGTCACCTTGGGAATGACATGCTGTTCGACCAATCAGAGCATTTTCCCATGAAATGTGGGGGGGTACAACACTCCAATAAATTCAGACCCCCCACAACCTTACAGAAGTATTTAATAGAGACATGTAAATGCTGCATATACACAGTAGATTTAAAGGTCCAGTTGATAAGAAATAAGATAAGATAAGACTTTATTTATCCCACACTGGGGACATTCCTTTGTAACAGCAGCATACAGTGTTGACACAGAGAATAAATAATAGAGCACAAATGCAAGTGCAAGTAAAATTAAAATTATAGTTATAATTATACCCCATCTACACACACACACAGAATAAGAAATAAGGGGCATCAAAGAGGAAAAAGTATTGGACTCAGACTGGATTATGTACAAATCGCACAGGATAATTTTACAAATGGGATTATTTACACAGTGCAATGGTTAAAGTGCAGAGATGTTGGCAAACTAGTCGTTCACGGTAGATCGGTATAAATGATTAAACAGGTGACCTGCCAGTTAATGTGGCTTCCAACCTGACAGTCGTCAAGCTAGTATGTCTGTTCTTTTTTACTTGTACCAGATGTTGAAATAATCTGAAGTGCAGGCTGGCTCTCCTCAGTCATCCTGTGGTTAGATAAATTAGTTGCTAGATCCGTAATAGCTATCGTGGTGGCTGTTTTCAACTCTGTGAGTGAGTGAGTGAGTGAGTGCATGAGCTTGTGCACCTATGAGGTTGTCAGGCATGTTGACTGGCAGGTCACCTGTCATCATGTACAACAGACCGCAATCATGGACTAATATAGCTAATTTGCCAGCATTCCTTTAAGGGTTAAGGACGAGACTTTTAATAATTGGGCACTTACTAACCCAATCATGTCCCATAGCTGTAACTATGTTAAAGGGCCCAAACACAAACTCATCCGCTAATAAGTAACTAATTAATGGCTAATGCGTTTCCTAGTCTGAAGTGCAGTCATTAAATGTTATACATTGGAAAAAATAAAGAAAAAAGAGCCCTCTCTGCAATCACATGCTGATTGATCACTCGAGGCCTGATATGTCGTCCAAAGCATGAAAAATCACATGAAGGCTCTGATAGTTCATGCATGGTGTAGCTGGGAGGGGCTGCTCTGGATTAGATTACAGCTGAGACTTGTTTGGGACATATTTTCCTCCTCAGCGACTGTAATTAGGAAAAGGCTTTCCGCTCCCTTGATTGTACAGCAAACACGTACTGTAACTAAAACTCCTCTGGGCTATTTTCCTAAACTCTTGCCAGACTATAAATGACTGTAACTTGTTTGATTGGCAGTGCATGAGAACTGGACATGGAAAGCAAGCTTAAGAGCAAAACTGGTTCATATTAAAATACAACAATCCTTATTAAGATTCAGAAAGGAGTGGCTGATTATGTCTTCATGGTACTCCCTGTTTCTTCATTGTTATTGAGCGAAAACCCATTAAAGCTGGGCTAAAACTTGGCAAGCTTGCAGGATGCTGCCAATACAACCTCAGTGACATTGTCGGTACCCTTGATGCCTCAGCCATTCGCCAGACTTGTGCTGAATGACAGAAATATTGGAATTCAGCTGATTTCCCCTGGCAATGCGGAAACACTTTCCCTGCTGCTGTTAAACACAATGCAAGAGGCGAAACGGCTAAATTGAAATGATAAAACAGCTTCAGCAGATGTTTTATAGACAACAATACCAATCAGGAAGGGTCCTAAAGGCATGAATAGGAAAAGAGCAATGTCAGTGAATTTTCCCACATTGTCGGGCTACGGCAGCAAAATGGCTTAACTGCGTTCCATGTGTTTTAGCACTGCAGCCACGCTTATCTTAATAATCTCTGTCACAGTTGGAAGGTCAATATGATGAACACTTCAGGAAGGAACGCACAGGCTCCCACTCTGCAGCTGGAGTCACAACGGCGAGTCCATAAGCTCTGTATACTTGAGTCTATTATTGCTGTATTATCAACCTCATTACTATTCATGTACGGTTGCTTCATTTTTAATGCTTAGTACTGTTTGTCCAGTTCCAACTCAAATGCATGTGTTTCAGTTAATTTAGGCCAGCACTGGGCCAGTACCCAAGACAAACACACTGATCAGTGGTGGCAGTGGTCCACAATCAAGAAGGCTAATGATTACTTATACTGCATTGAATTTTGGCAAGTGAACACTGAGCCCCATAGAAACTGATAATGTGGTGATTCATGAAGTATTTTTAATTAATGAAAAACTCTATATGAATGTTATAATTTGTGGAATATTGTTTGACAGTTTTTTATACATTGGCCTCCTCCAAAAATAGTTTCAGGAATCATGGGTTGCAGAGGTTTTGGGGGGGGGTAACTTGTTGATATAGTAAATATACTTATCAGCAGTGGTGTGTAAACAAAAATAGTAACTAATACTATTGTTACTTTATAATTTTAGCACTTGTGCCTCACAGCTAGAAGGTCCTGGGTTCAATCCCAACGCCAGGTGGCGGGACCTTTCTGTGTGGGGTTTGCATGTTCTCCCTGTGTCTGCGTGGGTTCTCCGGCTTCCTCCCACAACCAGAAACATGCACCAGGGGACAGGTGAATTGATCACTCTAAATTGTCTGTGAGCGTGAATGGTTGTCTCTTCGTTATGTGTCAGCCCTGCAATGAACTGGTGACACATCCAGAGTGAACCCTGCCTTCACCCCAAATCAGCTGGGATTGGCTCCAGCATCCCCCCGACCCTTGCAAGGATTAAGGGGTAGAAAATGGATGGATGGATGTACAGGTACATTATTTTCAAGTTTTCTGCAAAACAACTACTCTGTGAAGTACATTTATTTGAAAAAACACTCAAGTACATTTACTCCTTTACATGTACTTGAGCTCCCCACCTCTGCTTCTCAGTGATATCATATGTTATGAGATGACAACAGTAGCATAAAACGACAAAAAATTTAAAGTCATGTATTAATATGATTACAATGTAAATTACATCACAAGACAAAAATCATATAAAAGACATAAGATGCAATGCATAAGATCCAGATGAAAACACACAGCAAGATGGAAAAGATCAAAACTATGTTGTATTTGAGTAGTTTCAGTTGATTTGTTTGTGTTCGTGTGGATCATGTTACTTGAAGTGGTAGTTGTCATTAATAAGTCAACCAAAGTATATTTTATGCCACATTTTTGATACTTGAAGAGTCAGTAAAATGTACACATTGAGGCCCATCCATCCTTTTTCTATCCCTTAATCCTCACAATTGGGTGCTGGAGCCTATCAATAAATAGATTGTTTTCAGTCATTTAATGATTAAAGATGATGCATTGTCTATTTGTGTAAATGTACGTTATCTCTATGCATATTTAAAAGGGAAGAAAATAGTTTATTTTAGAGCTGATCAAACAACGTTCCAGGTGAGTTTACATGCACAAGTACGTATATCTCACTTGAAAATATTTCACTTTACTTACATTTAAGTTTTATATTTAATTTCATTCCATCTTCTTAATTACATCCATTTCTCAATTGTCAGGTTTACATACTGTCCTTTTACATTTAACATTTTTATGATGCAGTGAAGATCTACTAATCTATGATTGACTTTATAATAATTGTATTGCAATAAGCATACATCTCTGGCAAACATAATGTAATGTAATGTAATGTACTTTATTTATATAGCCCTTTAAAGCTTGAGTTAATCTTTATGTTTGAGTAAAATGAACATTTTTCTTTTATTCTCTAAACTAATGACATTTCTCCCATATTTCAAATAAAAATATTATTATTCAGAGTATGTGTTTGCTTAACATGTCAAATGGTTAAAATAAAAAAGATGCAGTGTTTTCAGAATAAATAAATAAAAGTTCATATTCCTTTTTAAACAAAACCATGCTGATGTTTTAACTTGGGAAGAGTTCAGAAATCAATATTTGGTGGAATAACCCCGGCTTACTTTTCCTTGTTCATTCAGATTTGGTTCAAGTGATCACCTAATCAGCACCTTATTAAGTAGAATGAGGAGTGCCTGTGATGGAATTCAACATACACTTGAATGGAACAGCTGTCATTCATGTAGAGGTGCTGAATTCACAAAACGTTGCAGTGTTCTCTTAATTTTTTTACAGAGCAGTAACTTTTCTTCTCTACTGAAGGCATTGGTCAGTGTGATGTGACCAAAATGGCCTCCAGGGGGTGACAAGGTCCAGGTAAACAGAGGAGAATGACTGGAAGGATACAACCAGGCTTGAAAGCTTTAAAAAGACAAATGTAAAAAGTTGATGTCACATTCAACAAAATGACCTTGCTTCCTCTGAGTGGGTAAAGGTTAGGAATGAAGAAGACCACGGTAATATGGAAAAAGGAAATGACAGTAATAGTAATAGAGTTAATGGGTATACTGTAGTGGATATTTTGTCTTATAGAAGAAATTTACCATTGATCTTCAACACTGGAATGTATTCTTGGACTCCCTTCAGTTTCATTTAAATGTAGTCATTCAATAATCAACCATTCCAGGTAAAAGCAATTGAGCTATTACTGTATCTACATGAGTATACTGTGCTCTTTCCATTTTAAGACTTGACTGTCTGACTAACTGCCAAATAAACTGAGGCAGCCTTTTCCTGCACACACTGTTCATCAGGAGAAACTATACAGAGATCCAATATTACAGTAATACAATTTCATGCGTCAGTAGATGAGACGGTGTTGCTGCGTGGGGTTATGCTGTCAGAAACTATTAAACCAGCTGCATTTGTCAATGAAAGCAAAAAGAAAACGAAATGTGCTTTTCATTTGGGTTATAGGCAACATACATCAAAGTGAAAGTTCAATTTAAATGTAAACAACAGAACTCTACTAGTGCTGTATCTAAAGACAGTATGAGATGAAATGAAGTCTTATTGTCCAATAGGAACAGGGGTTAAAGGTCATCTCTAGGCAGAAGGCACTTTAAAGCTAGGTCCAAATGTTCTGCTTTGCTGCCTTTTGTCCTCCTCTTCCTCTCACCTTCTTCCTGGACTCCCCACTATCAGCTGCCTCCTACCTCTGGCTTGCAGGCCGTTACCTGCTGAGAAAGAGTAGGTTAATTGGTGTGATGTGTGCCTGCCCGGCTGTGTTTACAAGTTCTTGCAATTCTGAAAACAACCATGGCCAGGGAAGCAGAAGCGAGGAAGTAGGTTTTAGTGTTTTTGAGTTTACTTGTGAAGCAAAGTGGCCTTTTGAAAATCGCTACTGTGAAATGCGTTTGTCTCTATTTATAGCCTTTTGAGATTGAGCTTGGCGTCAGAACCTGATTTTACTTTGGATTAACAGAAACAATCCTTAGGAATAAAAATGCCAATCATGCAAATCTGACAATACCCTATCACTCCATTGTGCATTTCTCCATTCATGCAGCAGCTCGCTGGCAGGCAAATGAGAATGAATAATCACAGGTGGTTGGAACAGGCATTGGCATTCCCAGAAGGCTCTTACAGACTGAAAGCATTGTTGTGTGCCACTGATTTCACAGCATTAGACAGCATCCATGCATCATAACAATGCAGCCTTGGCACACTCAGGACATATTGACACAGTAGTATAGCCAGGTTGGCATACTAGTAATCATGCCCACACTCTGGTCAGCCTGGCAGAAACATGGCACAGACCTGAAAGAGCCTTCGAATGGGGCCTTGGGCACGGCTCTTGGCATGCGTTGGCATTTATAGTGCTGGTGTAATGAGTGTGTGATTGATTGGAACCACAATAGGGGCTCATGTACTCAGAGCAGTATACAGCACCCAGCAGGCGGCTGGCACTCCTGGATTAGAGGCCCCGTGGGCTCACACCCAGATTAAAGGGTTACATTAAACAGCATGAATAAAAGACTGGAATCATTGTCTTTGGTGCATAGCTACCCACAGGAGAAAGCACTGGAGTCTCGCTACTTATTCGCCTGCCTGGAAGGATGCTCTTAATGAGGCTCTTTCCAATTCCTATCTCCTAGTAAAACACATACAAGCTTTCAACAAATAGTTCTATCTGTAGCTTTATGCATGCAAGGGCAAACAGAATTTAAATATATCATTAGTAGTAACAAATTGTACAAATGGGACACCCGGAACATGATTAGGCCAATGTTAAAGGTTACCTCATTCATTTAGATAATTATATTTCCATGCTTGGGGCCAGGCCTTACGTGCAGGAGGAAGAGAGGGCTTGAACGCAGCAGCAGAACCACCTGAACTCTTGCAGAGGAGTCGTCCAGAAGCTTAATGTTATCATACTTTAATGAGGACATTTGTGCTTGTGGTCAACATAATTTTGTTTAAACCTCAAGAAGAGGGATAGCTTTGAGTGTTTTTATGATTTCAATCTTTCTAATTGGTCCTATAGTTCACACACTAATGTAATGAACCTGGATACGACGCCTTAATTAACTGCAAGGATTGAGGGTAAACCACAAGGCACTGTGGGTCTGACTTCCACACCCTAGAACACTATTTTATCTTCAGCTCACTGATCACTTAACCAAATGAATAGGCTGCTCACATGTCGTCACAGTGATATTTCACACTTCTTTACCGGCATCATAAATATTACAGTCATTTCCTCCTCTCTTCCACACTGTGCTTTGCTAATTATTTATTTATAAACATTACAGCCTAAGCAGCGTTTTACAGTTTTTTATTTAATAGCACTTTATACTTGCTCCTGCCAAGACGGAAGTAAAATATCTAGTTCAGCCTGTGTCCTATAAAAAAAGTTAGATTTACCATTACATCAAAGGGAATTAGGAAATAAAAGTCTGATTCTCTGCCATCCTAACTGAGGATTTATCAAACTATGTATTGATTGGTAATTCATCATTCAATCCAGGCCAATAGGCTAATGCAAGCAGAGAACAACAAGATGATGATTCGCACATAATCAATGGCGCACAATACAGAAACCTCCCAGATTATCAATGAGAGCAATGCTTCCCTGCGTCTCCCTATTCATTCACAGAGGGGTCAATTAAATAGCTGCCCCAGCCTCAGACTGCTGTCCAGTTGTTTAGAGCAGGCCATGCTGTCCCATGGGAGACAGAGGTGAAAGGGTGACAGAGCTGGGGATCCTAAAGGCACAGTTACACAGTTGGGCTTGCCTACGAAGTAAGGGAAAGATTTACATATCAACAGCTCATCAGCCAACAGCCGCAGCGTCACAGGTGCAGCTTGGCATGGAGGCTAAGGGTGATGGCATAAAATCCACAAGGCAAGGTTACAGTCATCTGTTCATTTCAATCTCTGTTCCACTTATGTGAGAATGTCTCAAAATGTGTGATGTGTACTGATATGAACTCTTAAAACTGCAGCATGCTTAGAGGCTGTGGTTAGACACTCATTACTGTGTACTTGGTATGTTGGCAAAAAATCATTCCAAACATCTCTCTGTCAACTTTGTAAAAAAAAAAAAAAACAAAACAAACAACTGCTTTGTGGATTGGAAATGCACCAACCCAAGTTGTCAGCTTACTGCTTCTGTCTTTTTCTCTTGCAGCGGGCAAGGACAGACCCTGAGTTTGATGCCAAAAAACCCTTGCTTCCAAAGAGTTATATTCAACTTTGCTCTAAAAATACTAAGTGAATATTTTTTTCATGATTCATCATGGTCTCAGTCATGTTATGCTGACCCTTTAGAAAGTGACCTGGGGGGGGGGGGCACTGGTTTTTGTT